>VYZV01020048.1:58593-76660 GCA_013401275.1 Pandion haliaetus | reverse complement strand
AGAAAGGCTCTTCTGTTACATTCTTCTAGGAACCAACTTCAAATTACTAGAATTTGTATTGCAGTCAACCCAGCAAATAAGGAATTTGTCTTAATTCAGCAGTAAACAAGGCTGTGTAATTTGTTATTGCAGCTTCCTCCCTCTCTTATTTAACACTCATGAGCTTCAGGGCAGGGGAGATTCTGCATCCATAGCCAGAATAAGGGAGCTAAAAATGAGCACATGAGACTGTATCCTGTGCTAAAGGTTCAGCAGATAATTTTAATTTCTAGAAGATAAATAACAAAAGGAAGCACTTACTGCTATCCGTGTTAGGGATGCCTTGACTGCGCTCCATTTGTCCCGTCGTCTGTCTATGATGATGATGAATCCGATGCTGGCAGCCTCCAGACTGCAAAACAGATTAAATAAGTATGCTGGTTTACATGGAGATACTCCCATTCCAAGGAAGTGTACTGCAGCAAAACACAGGCTCCGTCAGATAACCCTCTAAGCCCATTATGAAAATGCAATATACAGTGAAAAGAATGAATATTTGGCAGAAATTCACATGAAAACAAAAGCTGGCAAATTTTCTCTTTCCAGGGTAAGGCTAGCAGATTACACAAAACATGAATATTTTATCTGCTAAATCTCTCAGCTGCTATGCTATTCTGCTGCCAAATCTAGGTGTTATGAATAGTTCAGGATCATGAATTACACTGTGCTGTACTGAAGACAAAAAAAACTCAGATCTTGTTTTCTCTGCAAAATAATTCAAATTATTAGACACCCCACTTCAGCCTTCATTCTCCAAGTATGCTGACATCTGACAGGGGCACTTGGCTCCAGGGAGTCAGTATCCCCCTACTGTCACCACCTTGCCTGTGTACACAATGTCCCAGGAATTTTGGTAGGCAAAGCAGGAATTGAAGAGCTGCATCTTGCCAACCACAAACTCGTTCTAGGGTTGCGAGTCATTCAAAAGTATCCTTTTAACATATTGACTAGAATAACAGTTACTGTTCCTTCTCAGTACTTTTCAAGGAGTATCTATGAGGCACTGCTTTGATGCTCCATCGCGTCTATGTAGACCACATAAATATCCCATCCTTTCTCTCTCTCAAAAATCCTACTTTGCTGTGTAGGGCTTCAGTGGGACTGCTCTGCTCTGCCTTCCAAGAGTGGTCAGAGTTGGAGAGAAGTGCTTGGAAGCTAATAAGCACACAGAGAGAAAAATCTCCAGAAACTTCATTAGAGCAGGATGGCTCAGTCATCTCTGGACAAACCAGAGGCAGACGGAAAAAGTATAAATGTCATATTCAAAGGATGTACTGCAATCAAACATACTAATCACAGATTAAGATCAAAAGAGATTGTATAAAACATTTCCTTAATCCTTTTTCCATTCCTTTTCCAATCTTGCTTTTCCAAGAAGCAACCCAGGAACATCATTTTCCTGGGTCATTTTGTGCAAACTCATGCCAATAATCCACTGAAGAGCACCAACATTAGCAACTCTGAGCTTCTTCTGCAGCTCTGCAAGATCAAGAACAGCAACCTGAAAGCTGGAGTGTTCTGCAAATCTGGAATGCCATGCAAGTGTTCCTAATAGTTCATACTGGTAATAGGAAATCTCACTGAATTTCCTACTTCAATATTTTTACAGCATTCCTCTGAGAATTACAAAATTCAATGACAATAGATGACCTTTCCTCTTAAGTAGTGCAACATGCAGCTCTTTATGCAGAGGACAGAACATGTGTTTGCAACAGTGCTTCACAAGCACAGGAAAGATAATTCATCAGCTTCTCCTTTTATATATATACAAATATATGCATATCCTTCAATAGCCCAACAAATGTTTCAAGGAAAGAAATGACCAGCATGGTATCTATGTGTTTTTTCTAGAAGTTAGGAAAAAAAAGTTCAGATGAAGGCCACAAAAAAATTGTGCATATTGCAGAGTGTTACAGAAAGGGTGTGAGAAACTAAACACAAAGTCTCACCCTGGGGGCTTCCTAACCTACCCAAAAATCTGCACTGGTTTCATCAAACTGCTTCTGCTGACTGGAACCAAAAATTGCTTTGGAAGTCTGATAGGCATGAAAGGCCTGGGCAAATCAGCCTCAGCCTCCGGACCACCAGGTAGCATCTCTGTGTACAGGGCGCCTGTCCTGCCTAAAGGAAACACATAGGATCAGGTCAGGCTTTTTCTCTCTGCCTTGACAACAGATGTTGCTGCATTATAGGTGGGGTGCCAGGAATTCTGGTTACATCTTAAAGGTTGGGGTAAAATTGCTGATAGTTTGGGAAATCAAAATAAACACAAAGCCACGCATCATTTTCCTCCTTTGCTTGTGTGATACACATCAAAAAATTTTCTTTTTGTTTAGTAATTTGCCAAGAAACATTTAGGTCACTACAGAGAGAAAACAACTGCTAGAAACCGTAGGGCACCAATGCATTTAGAAAGGAAAGGAAGGGTGGTTTTTTGCTTCTCTGTTCCCATTTAACACTCCTGGCACAGCATCTCACTCCAGGCAAAAGGCTACAGTGGTGTGAATGCCCACTGCACAGCATCAGAGCTGCATCCACCCTGGGCACATTGGTCTGCCAGTCCCTGTGCCAACAACAGCCCCAGCTACTCCATTTACTGTAGATGAACTTGGAAGCTACAAGCCCCCAGTCCTCTAGCTAATACAGTCACCACCCCAAAAGGCAAAAAAGCCACTGAGAAGCTGTCAAATAGAAACACACTCTAAAAAACAGACTGGTGTGGGTTGCACCCAGTTCCCTGGCCTGGGGAACAGGAGACCATCCAGTCAACAGAAAATTGGCTTGTTGAAGACAGGACCATACTCATTAACAAATACTTGAAAACTTTCCTACATACTATCCACCAGTTCACAGTAATCCAGAATAAAGTTTTTAAACATTTGATACTGATAACATGTCCTGGTTTCAGCTGGGATAGAGTTAATTGTCTTCCTAGTAGCTGGTACAGTGCTATGTTTTTGAGCTAGGTATGAGAAGAATGTTGATAACACACTGATGTTTTCTGTTGTTGCTAAGTAATGTTTAGTCTAAAGTCAAGGATTTTTCAGCTTCTGATGCCCAGCCAGCAAGAAGGCTGGAGGGGCACAAGGAGTCGGGAGGGGACACAGCCAGGGCAGCTGACCCAAACTGGCCAACAGGGTATTCCATACCATGTGACATCACATCTAGTATATAAACTGGGGGAGTGTGGCAGGGAGGGGGATTGCCACTCAGGGACTAAGTGGGCATCAATCGGTAGATGGTGAGCAATTGCATTGTGCATCACTTGTATATTCTAATCCTTTTATTATTACTATTGTAATTTTATTAGTGTTATTATCATTATTAGATTCTTCTTTTCTGTTGCATTAAACTGTTCTTATCTCAACCCACGAGTTTTACTTCTTTTTCCTGATTTTCTCCCCCATCCCACTGGGTGGGGGCAGGGAAGTGAGTGAGTGGGTGCGTGGTGCTTAGTTGCTGGCTGGGGTTAAACCACAACATAGTATTAACAGCTGTCACAATCCGGTGCTCCCAAAAAACAATTCCAGCACCCTCGCTGGCCGCTTGTTAAAGCACAAACTCAAGCATGCTCTGGCGCCATACAGGTGGAGGTTAGCTCTTCTATTCACAGTTCTTCAAATGACCAGAGAAATGAGTAATCACAAGATACATGTCCCATTTAGGTTTCTTTGCTTTTGCAGGAAACAGGATTTGATCCAAATGTCTGGTTAACCAGAACAGATACAAAAAATGCTTGTTGTGACTAATTATTTTAAGAGAACAATGTTACAATTCAATATCCATGTCGCTTACAGGGTGTTATTGAAACTGGTCTGTTGTTTAGAACAAAATTATTAGTAAAATAGTGAGATACAAAGGGGGAATTAAGCCAATGCAATTCTCCATTCAACAGTTACACGTTTAGAAGACCTTGTAAAAGGCTGTCTTTTTAATACGCTTTATATATTTTTGACAGCCATGTTAATTTTTGAGAACCATGTTAAAGCAGCAGGAAAATGGGAATGTAAGAGGACATAATTTGAATCAAACAGATCACCAAAATATTGCCTCTATTCCAAAGAAACAAAGAATATATATTGGAATCAGTATTTAATTATGTTTTCAGCTCAGACTTACACAACCAGTTTGTAGCTGCTGAATATCTCTCAGACCATAATTGGACACACAGAATCAGGTTCAAATCTGATCTGAAGTTAACAAAATGCTGATGTTGGTCTATTTCAACTAATATCAGGTTAATAAAAATGAGAAAAAATCTGCTCTTCACCAAATTTATGATGTAGCTAAACCACAAGTAACTATAAGCACCATATTCACACAAGCTGACTGCACATAGAAATTGCTTTGTTTTACCCATCTACCTGGTTTGAGAGACTGACTAAAGGCTTTCTAATCAGAGTGTACATGGAGGCTTGGAGGCGTAAAAGAATTCAGAATCAGACCCTTATAATCACACCTTGGTGAGCAAACTGCGATAGAAGTAACTGACAAGAGAACACCTGCCAAAAGCAACAACTGTGATTTAAACAAACACAAAAGTATTTGTGCCAAGTAAAATTTGCCTCAGTACTAACTCCTAAGTCCTATTTTTAAAGTCCCTCAAACACGTAGATCAGAAATCACTTAAAAGGGACCTTCGCTGTTTTTTTCAAGTACATGTCCATGATCAAGCAGTTCATTTTTTCAGATGTTCTTCTGCATGGGGATTTGTTACAGCACAAATGTATCCAGGCATCAGATTTAACAAGAAAAATTAAATTCATAGATAATATGAACAAGAGCTTATGAAATACAGATAGAGACAATAAAATGCAAGAGAAAAGCAGCAAAGGAATTTTCTCATTAAATTAGGCTTGGCATGAGTGGTCATGAAGGTGGAGGGAGCTGGGAATAGTAAACATATGGGAATAGGAATATTGCTTATCAGTTGCCACTGCAAATCACACTGTTCCAGGCCAATTAAAGAGACTGAGGAAATGGAAGATGAAATAGATACTTATATAATGACTTGAATTTAAATATGAGAAAAGAGCAAAGGAGAGCAGAATACCACTGAGTGTGCAGTCTAGCTATGGTGGGGTACTATTCACAGCTCTCTCCCTCTAAGACCAAGTGTAGTAACTGCAGCTGGCTGGCAAAGACAAAACCTGCCAACCAGTCGTGCCTGGCACATGGGGCTGCAGGGGAAGGCACAGGCTAGAACACTTTATTACACAAACAGCGCAGGTACAATTCTAGCTGTGGATGAGTACAAAGAACAAGCCAAGGCATGAGATCTGAGAGAGATTTGTCAGGGTAAAATGAGAATCAGGCCATTAAGCAAACAATTCAGGTACCTATTGCAGTATATATAATTTACAATATTGAACTTACTACATTGTCTGAGATGAAATGGGTAAAAAAATGTAGAATAGACTTAAAAATTACATAATTTGAAGAAGGAGAAAAAGAGTGGGCAGAGAAGGTGAGAAAACCACATGCTGCTAAAAAACAAACCACCTAAGTAGAGCACAGAAGAAAATGTGGGAGAATATCTATATCAAATCACTCTGGTAGACTATGCAAAGGCAAGCAGCAAAGAAACCATTCAGAGATATACCTCTGTAAATCTTGGCTGCCACAGGTTGATGGATGCAACACAACAAGGGTCTAGACAAGAGAGGTACCTTTGGACAAAAGAAAACTCAAAATGAGCCTGTAACCCTGATACAAAACTAGACCTCAGCCTTCTGCGATGTTATTCCCTGCTTTTCACTTTGATGTTCAGGATGGTATCAGTTGTCTTCACTGAGATAAGCCAATGGTACTTGTATGTTTGGGGTTTTGTTTAACTTTTGTTTTTACATTTTTTGTGGGTTTTTTTTTTTCCTCTCTGATTTAAGATCTAAATTTAGCCAGAGAAACAGAGGGAGTGTCAGAAAGTGATCCTATTTCAGTCAGCATGCTGAAAGGAAAGGCCATACCAAGGTCTGAATGTTATTTGGCACTAAGGGATGCATGCAGGCAAAAAGCCATGGGAAGAAGCCCAGCCAAGATGGCAGCATCAGCACAAGTGGATATACAGCTGAGAAACCCCACTTGTGTGTGTATCCAGAGGAAGGGAGTTTGTTTGAAAACAAACACATACACTCTATCAATGTTTTCTCAGTGTCAGTACTGTAATATCTCTACCCTCATTATGGAAATTCATTGGGGTTTCTCCAGTTCTCTGAAAAGAGGGATTTGAAGACAATCCTGCACAGCAGACAAACATCAAGCTAACCTCCAAATTAAATTCTGGCATATTTGCCTAGATCTACAGATGTCTGGCAGAGAGGTTCCCTTTCCCTGAATGAAATGTGTGCAACCAGCAGAGCTGTTCCACCCTCAGCTCTGAATTCAGGTTAGCCCTTGAACACTGATTTGAGGAGGCCAGATGTTGAATTTCCTGACTTCTTTTGGAACGAGAGAAGGGCACCTGTTTATCAAAGTAGTTGATCCATGTCCATTGGAAGAGAAGGGAATTCTGGCCATAGAATAAAGCAAGTAAAAAAGGACTTTCTGGAGCTATCTATTGTAAGTGTGCATGCATAAAGGTATGCATGTGTATACACCATGTTGCTCAATGTTTGTGGACACGTATGTACGTAGACCCCTTTTGTAGACCACTCTCACAAGCAGGTGTTGAACCAGAGGGAAAATTAATCAGATTACAAAACTCTCTCTGGGCTCATCTTCCATCCTGGAGACTAGTCAATGTATTAAAGCCCAGAAGTGCAAGGTTTACTTACAGTCCACCCCAAAATACTGCGGTATGCCACAGCTGGTAAAGCAAATTTGCTCAGCAACATCAAAGACAAGTGCATGCCTATGCATCTGAATAACAACATTTGCTGTTTATCTTTTCAATATTTTGTCACATGGGTACATAAGATCAATCATTCCAGAGGGACTTAGAAAGTTACTAACTCACTGAATGATGTAATCTGCGATCACAGATCTTATCTCCACAACTAGCATGAACCTTATTGTACAGGATATGGAGAAACAGACACTACAGAAGACAGATATTCTCTCTACATTTGCCTGAAAAATTATGCTGATTTCTTTGGTTCACTGAGCTATGAAGAGAGAAGTGTTTTCTATGATAAACAGGGTGAACTGCTTTTCAAACTATACTTCATCTTACCTGATTGATGGCCATACCCTTTGTAACTCCGCAAGAGTTAGAGACTATTCTCTCAGTCACTTTGATACCTGCACAGCTTCCTTGAGAATTAAAATAAAAGATGAACTACTAGCAGTGAAACAACATGTACAGGAACACTGTCACAATACACAGAGTCGTATGCAGTACAGTAGCGCTGATGAAAGTAACAAATGCAGTCCCTTTACTGCTTGCTGAGATGTATGACAGAGACTCTGTGTGCATGGACCAGCCAACTGCAGATTAACAAGGCTCTGCTGCACCCAAACAGGTCCACTACTTATGCCACATTAAGACTGTACTTCATATAATTATGTCATAAATGACACAACCAAAGCTTGCTGCTGTATTGGGTCTGGCTGAGATGGAGTTAATCCTCCCCATAGCAAACCTTGTAGTGCTGTGCTCTGCACTGGTAGCTAGAAAGGTGTTGATAACACACCAGTGTTTTGGCTACTGCTGAGCAGTGCTGGCACAGCATCAAGGCTGTCTCTCCAACATTTTCGCTCCTCCCCTCAACGTCAGGCTGGGGCTGGGCAAGATCTTGGGAGGGGACGTAGCCAGGACAGATGACCCAAGCTAACCAAACAGATATTCCATACCATATGATGTCAGCTCAGCTATAAAAGCTAAGTAAAGGAAGATGGAAGGGGGGGGCATTTTTGGTCTTCCGAAGCAACCAGTACGTGTACTGAAGCCCTGCTTCCCAGGAGGTGGCCAGACATCGCCTGCTGATGGGAAGTAGAGAATAACATAATTTGTTTCCTTTGCTTTCACTTTATTAAACTGTCCTTATCTTGACCCATGAGCCTTTCGTTATATTTTCTCTCCCCAGTCTAGCTGAGGAGGGGGAGTGCTAGAGTGGCTTTGGTGGGCACCTGGCACTTAGCCAGGGTCAACCTACCACAGCTGCTTAGGTTCTTCCTCTTCTAAATTAATACCTTTGTCCCTCACCGCCTACCTAAAGGGCGACAAGTTTCAAATAGTGACTCAAGAAACACGGTCAATCTTTCTAAAAGCACTACAATAAAGACTAGCAAACTCCCCAGAAAACTAACATCGCTACAGCATGATCTATGATTGAACCTAAGAGTCAAACCAATGTGCTGGTATGCAGAAAATGTAGGTTCAAACCCCATTGACCTTGAACAGGTCATTTAAATCAAACTGAATAGTCACTTACTCAACACAAGCTTTGGTGAGCCTGTCTGTAGTGTAAGATATTACTTACACATATCATCCATAAAACAGGCATATTGCAGCTCCCCTGACTTATGAAGTTTTGAAACTTAATTCATCATTCTTTGCACATTGCTCTGGGATTCCTTGGGGGAAGAGAAAACACAAAACTGATAAACTGAACCAAAGCAAAGGTCCATCTAGCCCAATATCCTGTCTCCAGTGTTGGTAGGTAGTGGATACTGAGGCAAAAGCAGAAGGAAAGTGAGAAGGACAATCTTTCTCTTGGTGTATTCTCCTAAGTCCCAGTATTAAGGAATATACGGATTTTTTCAGCCAGAGTTTGCATCTGAGCCACTGTGTTCAGCTGCCATTGACAGAGCTATCCTTCATGAATTTGGCTAATTTCTTTTGAACCCATCTGTACTTTTGGCTTCACACAGGCTAAAGAACCATAAGGCATTTCTATCATGTTGACAATGTAACATGTTAGTTCCCCAACACGTGACAACATTACTGGGAATCACCCACCAGTATACCAAATACAAAGAACTGGAAAACTAGTTTTGTGTTTTTCTCAGTGACTATTGCTGTTTTATTAACCCTGAAGCAAGCTCGTCATCCTCCCAGTCCTGAAGCTAGAGAAGAAATTCATAAGACAGAGTTTCTCCTGGCAGAACAAAAGCCCTACAGAGCAGAGAGAAACAATGAAGCCGTTAAGTTCACAGTGTGTGGTTTCTCTCAGCTTGCTTTGGCAACTCAGTATGGGGAATACATGTAGGTGGAGCTGGAAAACTTCTTACTCAAACTTGAAGGAAGCACGTTTTCCCCTCATCATCCTCTAAGCACCTTTATACACAAGACCACAGGAAATAATAAATCCCTGCTGTGCTTCTAACTAGCACAAACAGCCATGGTTCAGAGACAGAATCAGGGGACTGAAAAAATATTAAGCTCTCTTTTTGGATAAACAAAAAGTAATTCAGCAGCCATGCCTTAGCGCATTTCCTCAGAGCAGTGGAAGTGAGTTTGTTTCACTATCCTCACACAGCTGCAGGCAAACAGCAAGAAAAACATCCTAGCTGTGGAGCAATCTCCTAATAAACGAAGCATCAGCAAGCACATGGCGCTTGCCAGAGTTCTGTCAACAGGACACCTAGCTTGCTTTCTCAGAAAAGAGAAAGCTTGCACAGAAAGATACACTCAGAGAATAAGTAGTAACAGGACCTATGTAAGTCTGGCTCCTTCCAGATGCAACCCTTCCCTTGTTACATCCAGTGTTCCTGAGAGTTTTCAGAAATAGCCCCTTAGCTACTTTTTGATCTGCTATCTTTACTGCTGCTCTTCAGATCTACACCCCCTCCCATCCAGTTCAAGCCCTGAACAGAAAACCTGTCCTAGGTGAAGCTTCCTTTCCCATGCAAATGATGAAAGTGGTTCCTAGAGCCTTCTGTACATAGGAAAGTTTCATACTGACTGGATGGATGCAGAGTCACTGGTACATCCCGGTAGCACCACTAAAAGCAGTGAACCACTGAGGAAGCAAAGCTCTCTAGGAAATCACCAGACATTTGTGCTTAGCCTCACCTGGGAATGCTGGTTAGATATGTGACCACATTCAGAAAATCTTCATCAGGTATGTCACTGAATCCTGCAAATTCTGGAAAGGTTATAATGGGTGCCCCATCCTTCCCTCTTCCTCCTGCAAAAGAAAGGTTGTAAAGATTAGAGGGTGATTTTATGCCTTTGGACAGAGTGATCAGTACTCAAATGGGAAACACTGGCATATCCCTCATTGAAAAGCCCCCAGATCCCATACACATGTGATCAGCTTCCCATTTGATATTATAACTCACTGTAGTTTCATTACCTCAGTTTACTCCAGCTGAGATTCTAGCCTCTGTTGTTTATTCTCAGGTTTTTAATGAGCCTTCTGCATAATTCTGATTAAGCCCTTTCTTTCGTTCTTTGTTTCCCATTTCCAAGTAATTTCTTGTGACAATATTACAACATTTCCCTATGTATAGGTACAGCACCCTCTAATTCCAGATGTTAAAGGAAATTAAGTAATAGAGCATACAAGGTTTGAATACACACATATAACCCATGACACAGGCCTAGGTCCAAACCAGTCTTAGGTCTTCCTTTAACAACAACAAAAAATGCTCAAAGTGCATGGAGTATTTAATCAATGAGTTTTGCTCATCTTGTTTATTTGCATCAAACCTCCATTAAATAGGACAGGAAGGTCATAAGCAGTAAGGTCAAGAAGAGTCCCTATCTGAGGGACTCCCTGATCCAAACAGCAGTATTCAAACTCTGGTAGAGTTATGGGAAGCATGGAGCTGAGTCCCTTATAACCAAGCAGTCTTACAGTTCTCTTGACACAATACTCAGCTCTAGGAGATGTAGTACACAGCACAGACCCTGTTTACTTGCAGAACCAATCCTAACTGGGTTCTGCTAATAAATTTGGCCATCATTCAAACACACAGAAGTTAACAGGAGTTTTCTCACCAACTTGGACTCAGAGCTGAGAGCAGACTAACAAGGCAATAGCACATAAAGGAATATGATGAAACAAAGCTTTTGTTACAGGTACCTTATTGCTTAGTGCTGCTTAGATAGACACAGGGAAAAGCGTGTCCTTAATGTCCTTTCTCCTTCCTCTGCAATCTCTATGTAAGCCCATTTTTTGCACCAGGATGAAGAATTCTCTATCAACACAATGCTGAGCCTAGTCCTGCAGCACAAAGAGTTTTCCTAGTCATTTATCACCTGCAGAAGATTCTTCTCCAAGGAATAGCCATGCTCTGGGATTCCCCTTAGTGAAGGGGAAGCTGTAAGAGGGAGACAAAATTGCCTTCCTCAAGGAAAATATCCAATAAATTATCCCATTAGGAGCATTGGAGGAAACAGAGACTTAAGGAAAAATTATCAGTTCTCATTCCTTGAAAGTACCCTCTAAATCGCCATAAATAAACCCTGTTTCCAGTCTCCTCCCATAGACCATTGCCTTTCCCTACTGATAACCACAGCTGATACCACAAACCAGTTGCTCCTGCTCCTGTTCTGGTGGTCATTGCAAAGAGGTGCTCCAGCAATTCCTAGCTATTTCTGTGTAGAGTGGTCAGTGCTTTGCTAGTCCTGATCCTGCCTCTGCCCAACCCTCCCAGACTCAGATTATTTAAGGTCTCTTCTGTGCTGTGCAGCCATGGAGAGCTGGGACACTGAGGAACACAATGTTTGCATGAAGTAAAAGTCAGAGCTCTAGAAAATAAGAATTTTGAACAAGGAAACCCTTTTCCTTCTTGACATCTGGTGATGTGCTGGCTTTGTGAGGACACTACCCTTAGCCCCTGTTTTCCTTTCTGAAGGTTGATTATTGCTTTAATTACATCTGAAAATGACTCAGCTGTGTTAGATCATCCACTAACCTCACCGTACAGAGTGAATACAGAGATTTGGCCTACAGCAATTCAAAAGGCTTTCAGCCAAAATGCAAAGAAGGGACGCTATCATTCGCACTGCACCGAACTGGATTTCAAATGCTGAGCAGAGCCACGGTCTCCACATTGGCCTTGGGATAAGGCCAAATGCTGATGCATAGCAGCTTGATGTCAGGGCACTCTAGCTGCACTAACTGCAGTCAGCAGTGACACGGAATATGCTGTCATGCAAGTTTAGTCAGAGTTTCCCCAGACTGTTTGCTGCACTCTAGAGACCAGGAACTCCAAACGAGCAGGTACCCCGTTAGGGTGGTTCGTTACAGATTCTTAGTGACATCTTCTGGACACAAACTGTAACGGCCAGGAAAATGAAATTGTAAACTTGTCTGCTCCGTCTCTTCTTTCAGATTCAATGTATGCCAAGGTATTTCATAGATGGTATCTTTTATGCGTTCACATGGTTCCTGGGCGCAACACTTTCCCACTCACGTATTTCAGATATGTGAAGATACTGTAAATGGGGGAGGTGTAGTAACCTGGAATATTTTGGTTTAAAACAGTGATATTTGCCCCTGGAGGATAAGATAAAGATTCCCCTGGATCCCCTCTTTCAACACCTGATAGTTTACCTGCAGTTATACTCCAGATTTGTTTAAACTACAAGTTTCACATGCCACTTCTAATGCTCCTGCTGACCAGGGTCTCTTTGTGCCCCTTTTATCTTCATTTTCTCTTGCATCCACATTCATACATGTGCTCTTCTTCCTCTGGCCTCTTTTCCCCAAGCTAGATGAGGCAGGCTGATGATGCACTGTATGTATGTGGGTGTGTATTTTTGTCACAGGATCTTCTCCTATAAAAAGCCATCCAAGGAATGAATGTAAGCAGACTGAACACTGGCTTCTTCCTTCCACCACTGGCAACAAATCTAGAAGGACACTAAGGAGCAGCCTCAGACTGAGCATTCAGCTAAGAGACAGGAGTTCCTTGCCTTTACTAGGCCACACACCCTTTGCAGGCAGCTCTTAGACTCCATCTCATTCTCCAAGGTGAAGGTAGCACTTCCTGCTGCAACCAAAACAAAAGAACACTCAGAAGGTTCTTCAATACAGCTGTATTTCAGACAGGGAAATAACCGAGGAAACCCTCAGTTCCTGCCATACCATGAAATTAGGGTGAAGTTTGAGGGAGCTTTGAGATCAGAAATTGTTAAGTACTATGACAAAGAGAGAGCAGGAATGTCTGAAGTGTTAGGTGACAACTAATAACACAAATATGTTAGGAATGGGTTGTTCCTGCCCATATCTGAACCTTGAGCAGTAGTTGAGTTACAAGGGAAAACAATCCATATATCTAGCAAAGTAACAAGAGTGGATGTTAAGGGATATAAGGAAAGCTCCTTACATATCAATGGTGTCTGGAAAATCCTCTCTGGATGAGAGCAGTTCCATACATCTAAATGTTAATGCCATTTTTTTTCCTGACACTAAGCCAAGATTTGCTGCAGTATGCAAATTTCTGCAGAATGTGAATTAACAAGCTGCAGCCCTTTTTTTCTGGGTCATCAACCTTGCTTTCTAGTGAGTTGCCACTAGATTTCTTCCAGTCCTTGAAATACTTTAACTGGCTACTCAATATCTTGGAAGGGCAGAGAGCACAAGCTGAAAACCAACAGGGACAGTGGTCAGTCAGCTTCACAGCCATAAGGACTAACTACAGGGAATTTGGCTCCAAGGACTCTCTGTATATGATCCTTGCACTTACTGGGACTATGCATAATCCCAACACTCCTGGGCATCGTTTGTGAAGAGTCTAATTGCTGAACAGAAAGTTTTACAATCCATCACAGGTAAGGCAAACAGGGACAGAACAACTTCCAGCAGCTCCACAGAAGGCCAAAAGAAAAAACCCAGTCTTCAAGGGGGAAAAAAAAAAAAAAAAAAAAAAGGCATTTTTAAAGTAGAAAGTGAGAGCAGGAAGAGGGAGACAGAAAAGAGTGAGCCACGTGAACACAGCACAAAGCTACGAGGGTTACATACAGCTACCTGAAACACATCTGCTCTCTTCAGCAGTGTCTGTGCAGCAAGGTAAGGGGGTCCAAGGACCACCAGGAGCAAAGGAGCTTGACAAAAAGCCAGAGCAACTTGAGGCATGAGCTGAGCTAAAGGACTCCATGGGAGAAGTGAGCAGTAACTTAAGTTTAGTGCAGTCAGAAGGACAAAGATACACTGAAAAACAGTTATCAAGAGCATGGCCACGCCTGGCAGCTGCCTTCATACAAAGCACAGGCCTCTGTCTCGCTGACTTGCAGCTCCTCCAGGCGCCATTAGATGCCACTCTGCAGCACTCTTCAAGCAACCCAGCTACCTCCAACACCTTCTGGCAGCTCCAAACGCTGGTGCCAGGCCAGGGAAAGACCAGCTGGTGGCAGGGACCGTTGCAAGCAGCAACCACGAGAGTTGGATGTTCAGGGCTAACCTCTGACTAAACTAACATGAGGCTCACTTCTGACACTGCCTTAGGGGAGCCAGGCCATCCCACTGGCATTCCCCCATGGGTCACAGCTCCTCAGTCAGTCCCCAGACTGCTCTGTCACAGCTAGCCCCAGAGTTTTGCCTGGAGAGGAAACTCAACCAGATTTTCTCTACCATCTCCTGATGCAGACCTGAGCTCCCCTCCCAGATAGCATCCCAGAAACACAATACATGTTGCCACCCTAATTCAGATCCATCAGTTTCCTTCAAGAGGTCTATCTCCTTTCTGCTCTCTGCCTTGCATCCAACCCAAACTCATTGTGTCAAAGGTATGGAATTACTGCTTCTTGGGGAAGGGCATTCTGACTAAAGATCTTGATGTATGATCAGAGGTAAATTATCAGCAAGCAGTTAAATCATTTGCATTCAGGGTCACTGTCGTGGTTTAACCCCAGCCAGCAACTAAGCACCACGCAGCCACTCACTCACTTCCCCCCTCACCCAGTGGGATGGGGGAGAAAAATCAGGAAAAAAAAAGTAAAACTCGTGGGTTGAGATAAGAATGGTTTAATGCAACAGAAAAGAAGAAACTAATAGTGAAATGACAACAATAATAATAAAAAGATTGGAATATACAAGTGATGCACAATGCAATTGCTCACCACCTGCCAATCAATGCACAGTTGGTCCCCGAGTGGCGATCCCCCCACTCACACTCCTCCCAGTTTATATACTAGATGTCACATCACATGGTATGGAATACCCTGTTGGCCAGTTTGGGTCAGCTGCCCTGGCTGCGTCCCCTCCCAACTTCTTGTGCCCCTCAAGCCTTCTTGCTGGCTGGGCATCAGAGGCCGAAAATCCTTGACTTTAGACTAAACATTACTTAGCAACAACAGAAAACATCAGTGTGTTATCAACATTCTTCTCATACCTAGCTCAAAAACATAGCACTGTACCAGCTACTAGGAAGACAATTAACTCTATCCCAGCTGAAACCAGGACAGGTCACACACATTGGTGCAAACTCAACAACTTGGAGCACAAAAGAGACAGACAACATCAAGAGTTGGAGGAGCAGAAGGCTGGACTGCCTGAAAAAAGGCAAGACTTAAGAGGAAAAGATTACAGTCACCTTGACCTTCTGCCTGGTTTGCCACTCAGAATGACAGAATCCCTTTCCTCCTCTTCCTGGGCACTTCGCTTATTTTCCACCTTAGCTTCTTGCTCAACATTTCCTCTTCTCTTGTGGCCCAAGAGCAAAGGGACGGAAAGAATGTGGGTGACAGGACAGAAGTGCAGAGTGAAGTAGAAGTGAAAGAAAAGTAGAAGAGATGGAGCACAAGCTGCATCAGGGTAGTACAAGGCAAGGTAACTGGACCATCGCTCACTCTTATGCGTGCTAATTCTCCAAGTCCCAGGACACAAAGCAGCATTCATAGTTGCTCCTATTAGATAGGCTTTCCAGCTGCCAATGCAGCCTGGCTAGCTGTTGCAGTGAAGATGGGGCCAGAATTCAGCTGTGGAAATGAAACAACTGAAGTATTTGGGAGAAGAATATGCATAGGGGAGAACGGGATATGGTAGCAGAGAAAATTTAATTTTGCTTTGCAGTGTAAAGGGTGTGATTGACAAATGAAGTGTGAGTCCTGAATTCTGAGAGCTCTCACAGCTGAAGTTGCACGTTGCTATGACTGATGTAAAAGCAGCAAGCAATCACAACTGCAGGCCAAGTTCCTGGACACGATGGGGATCCTGTGAAATCTCCCGCTCCCCAGTTATAGCCCACCTATGCCTCCTGACCAGGGACCAAAAATATTCATGGTTTTAGACAATCAGGGGCTACATTGAAGTTCTATACCATAGCCAGCAGCTCTTCTTGTAACACCAATAGCAGGATGCGTAAAGTAACATCTAACTAGAGCTTANGGCAGGGAAAAAAAAAAACACAAAAAAACCCAACAAAACAACCAACAAATAGGGTATGGGCAGGAGAAGTTCCAAAAGTTTGTCTGCAACTTTACAGTGCATACCTCCCCAGCCTGCCACAGACATCAACTCATCAGTTAGTATTGGAAAGTTTTCTTTCAAATTTTGCTGATGCGTGCAGGCTAACTGCTTGGGTCTGCCCACACGCAGAGAGCTCCCTTAGTCATAGCAGACCTGAGTACAATTTATCTCCTAGGTCAGACAGCTGAAGAATTCAGTGATATCTTGGCTGAAGCCACTGCCTTGGTCAGGTTTTGCTTTTCCCATGCTCTGTTGATTTGGTTTGCTTTGTTGTTTGGTTTTCCATGTTGATTAAGAGGTGTGAATGCTGAATTTCTCATTAAAGTTAAATCATACTTCCTGGGTCTAGATTTTTACACGAGCTCCAAACTGGCCTTTTGGCAAGGTCAGGCCAGGTTTTCCAAAAGGCTCAGTTTAAACAGGAAGCAGATGGCCAAATATCCTCCAGGCTTTGGAAATTAAAAAAACTGGTTTTGCAGTCAGTTACCATTTTCAGATCTAGTCTCCCATCCACCGAAGTCCATTGACTTAACAGGAGCAGAACACAAAGAAAATTAATCTCTGCTAATACACCACATGACAGTGTCTCATAGATTCATGATTTAGTAAAGGGATCCATTATTGCTGCAAATGGCAGATTGGGCTCTTTGATAGAGTTAATTACAGATAAGAACAGGTTGTGAAGTTGCAGATAAAAAGGGAGGGGCAGTAGTAGTTCCAAGAGCAGGTTGGTACAGCAGGTTATTAGTCTGTCAGCAGGACAGGAACAGTATTTTACCAGTGGTTCTCCATTCTTCAGTAGAAACTGGCATGTGTTAGAATAGCTAGGTTTGCAGTACTACCCAACTTTGTTATCTAGTTCCCTTAACAGCTACAGGAAACACACAAACATAGCTGTGGACTCCTGTGTTGTCACAGCTGTAGTCCCATAGTTGGAAGTTCAGTTTCAGGGACAGGAAAGAGGCAGCAGTGGTTTCAAAACCAAAACCTAACCACAAGAACCAGTACTCCCAGTAGATCTCACAAGCTAAGCAGTGTTGCATCAGCACATGGAAAAACAGATGACCAAAGTAGAACTCTGTGATTAAGGATGTTGTCACATTACAATGCAGCCTTTTCCATGACTACAGCGGACCAGGGAAGGCTTTGGAGAGTTTCCCTGTTACTGGCATGGACAGTACTGCCTTGGTTAGTCTGGTAGCTAGAGGGCCAGGAGAAACAGGAGGCTGTTAGTATCTAATACATTCGTTATAACTAGACCCTGACACAATCAAACACGAAACTCATTAGGCTTGTTACATAATTCCTACCATCTGCTCAGAGACTTCAAGACAGTCAAGATCTTCTAAGAAGTTCGTACACAGCAATAGTAGAGGAAAGTGTTTCTAATGAGTCATGTCCAGAGAAAACAAAAAGCCTTTGACTTCAATCGTTCTGCTCTTTCTTTTCTACTTTACTGCAAGGGAATATTATGGTTTCACTACATCTGCCTCAGCTGCCAGCTGTTAATAAAAAAGCTAATATTGACCAAATAAACATTCATTTATAACAAACTCTGCAACAGTCAACCGGTTACTTTTGTTACCACTGGACAAATGGATTTGGGGTACACAGGACTGAACAGAAGAGCTTGACAAAGCTAGTGGCTGTGGAGTAGCATAAACCAGACTCACTGCTAACATCCTCTGAGCTCTGCATGTGCATGCACAGAAGAGGTGGCTAGCTGC
>VYZV01020048.1:29143-52392 GCA_013401275.1 Pandion haliaetus | reverse complement strand
AATTAACTTGCCTTAAGAAAAACAAGCACAGCAAATTGGCATTTATCAGTTCCACACACTGAATGTCTGATTGTAACAGCACTTTTCATTAACAATATAAAAATACTATTGTGATTACTGTACAGAACTGAAGGGTGACAGTCAGCATGACGGATTCCAATACATTTCCAAGAGAATCCCAGAGAGTGATTACCAGCAAATTCTTACCTGACAAGATAGCAAATTGCCTGTGGAGCTGCTCTATTATATCCACTGCAACCAGCGGCCGTATCTCCTGCTGCATGATTTCATCTGTGCAAGTGAAAACAGAAATCTTCAATGAGTTAATAAAACCTTAATCACAATTTTTCCATTTTTTAAGAACCCAGCAAAACAAAGATGACACTCAAAGGAAAAGAGGCTGGCTTGACTATTGGTTCAGATGTTAAACTTCTCCACGATAGTCATATATGATACTTACAGAGTCTCATCTTCAGCCTACTTACTTTTTCTATTGCCTTGTGATTTCAGAGACAGCTTTTCATAAACCAGCTCCAGTAGATTTGCCAGAGCTTGTCACAGGTTTGCTCAAGCTGACAGCCTGCTCCTTACTACTTCATGCTCCATATTATGCATTTGGCCTCCCACATAAAGCAGCTTTTCAGTTTTTGAAACAGTAAAGTCTATTTCAGATACAGTGCCATGTTCCACCCAGACCTCCTTGGTCTCTGCTTGAGGACTTTGTGTAACCAACCAATCCAGAACAGTTTCCCTTGCTGATGCTTTTTCCGCTACAAGCGAATACATANCGAATACATAGTAAAAGGAGGAAATAAGGGGCTGTGAGGCTTTCTTCTCATGAAAACAAAGCCTGTTCTTTTGAAGTAAACACTGAAAAGTTAAAAAATAACTTGGCAAGCAGCTGGGGAAAAATCACCACAATTTTTGTGTGTGATCTATTAAATGACCAGCAACTATAATCTCACATTTTGCTAATTTGATCTCTTTCTGTAACAGGTGCACCCAATTGTTCTCCCCACTCTTCACCCCAGTCTAGACCAGCAACATTTACTGGGGAATATCTGCCAGTTCAAACTGGCTGAAATACTTTGGTGCACCTGGTTTTAAACAAACTGTCCAGAAATAGAGGGAGGTCAGAGAGGTTAGAAATTAGCTTCTTTCTCCTGCATCCTAGTTTGCTGCCCAAAATACCATCTCTGTCTTGCTTTCAGACTTCCACTCTGATCCTTTCCAGAGCTAGGGATTCTAGGTTTTAAATGACACAATGTCACTTAGAAACTTTTCTGTTCATTTTCAAACACTTCACTAGTGCCTTGAGACAAAGTAACCAAAGAGCTTGTGTCATTGTCCTCTCCTAGACAGAAGAAGGTGAGAAACAATATGGAAAGACTTTGCATAGATTTTGGCTGCTGCATAAAACAAGGCAATTAATTTCAAGCAATTGAAAAAAAATCTTAAAGGGGCTGATTCTGCAAATCCTCCCTTTGAACTAAAAAGGGGAAAAGTCAAACTAGAATGAGTGGTGGTTTTGATGTGGGACCTTAATTTCCATCCTGTTTACGCAGCCCACTATCAGCTTCTCTGATTCTTGACATTGCAGGTGGCTAAGACCAACCAGAAGAGCAGACTAATGAATCAGAGTTCAGTGATGTTCATAGAATTTACTGTAATTTCAATCTGCTGCTATGGTCATGTATTTATACTGTTGCACAGAGATAGCAGAGCTAAGGCTTAGCTTTGGACACAGAATAGTTTATTTTCACTCTGAGCAGAGATATACTGCTCCAAATAATATAGCTGGGTGTCTGCAGAGCACTGAGCCACACAGTTATATCCCAAGAGCCCTGCATATCAGTGTGTGAACTGTCTTCACTTATTAGAATGTGTGATTCCTAGTCACAAAATGTATTTTATACTACCTTTCCTCATCACCTGAATAGAGCCCAAGAATTGTCCAAGATCTGAGTCAGACTGTGTCAGGTACAGCATGTATATGTAAGAGACCAGTGAGACTCAAGATCTCCTGAACTGGTGGGGGCTGCAGGTAGGGAAGAGAACAATTTGTTTCAAAAAGCATAGTGGGACAACTTAGATTTGAGGCTTATTCTCTCAGCCAAAACCTGAATATGCATTAAAGATCACAACACATCAGAAGGTAGATACAGCCTTTGTAGGAAAACCACATCTTCTCCCCATCCCAAGGCACCAGAGCTGCAACAATAAAATTACATCCCAACACACCTTCGCAACAGCATCTTACACACAGACTCATGACTTAACCTCCAGATATGACCTTGTCAAAACCAAGAGAGTTTGCCTTTGCTTAGGATGGCAAGAAACCTTACAAAGCCCTGTTGCTCTTGGCTGATTGACATTGCTTGTAAGGTAAGGGATCCTGGTCCTTCTGCCAGGTACAAACACGTTCTGACACCCGCTCAACATTTGCTTTTCTCTCCAGACTTCACAGAGCAGGAATTAAGAGTGGGATCTGCCTCATCTCTGCCTTGACATCAGGGCAACTTAACCTTGTCCTCTGATGCATTACACTACTTCTTAGCAGCCACAGTGCAGTGGTTGTCTGGACCACCCCATCACACCCTCTTTCCTCCAGCCTTGATCGCTACAGCAGAGCTTCTAAAATCAATGCACATCTACCCATAAAAGTGCCCTGTGCTACACAAGGTGCCGCTGGTGGATGATCTTCCAGTGTATCGCTGACATTGTTCTGAAATCTGCTTGGGGAAAATAGACTCATGTCCTTTCTCTCAACATGACCCTCATGACTATATTTCACAAGGCTTCTGTAACAAACAGGCCAAAAGGACCAAAGACTGCACAAGGCCAGAACAGGGCTGGTCCAGTCCACTCAACAAGCATATGCTCTTCTCTGTACTATATTTGTTCTGCAGGTGCTGAAAGACAGTCATTCTCCAGGACTGGAACAGCCATTAGGACCTTTTCATCAGCAGGGCACTCACTTGCAATTGATTTTAAAGTAGGACAAAAGCCTGCAAATTTCTAGACAGAGCAACAGAAAGGCTGAAGCAGTAACATTGTTCGAGTCTCTCTGTCTGTAGACACCCTAGACCTGAGATAACTCAGTGTTATGGTCTGTGGGAATCCATTGAAATGGATAGCAAAGCTAAACTCAGTACATCATATTCAGCAAGTTACATTCAGTTTCTCAAAGGAAAGCCCACTGAACAGCTAGGGACAGAGAACTGATTTCCATTCTATGCCTTTACAAATATGACTAGCAATCGTATTCACTGGGCTTTGCATTTGATACAGCACATGATCTGAAGGACTGAACAGCCTTCTGATCCCCCCACAGGTATCCTACTGACCCCAGCTGACTTTATTCAGGGCAGCTGAGTACCATGCTGCAGCAGTAATCTCACTTCTCCTCCCACAGCTTTTTCTTGTCTCTATATCAAACATCCATAAATCCTTAATCCTTAGATATCAGGATTCCCAGAGTCTGTTTTATCCCCTTGTGACAACATTTTTGTGCACAGGAGGGACATGTGGACTGGCACAGCATCACCTGTCTTGTGCATCTGTCACAAACAAAGCAGGAGAGTTGGAGGACCCACAAAGTAGTTTACAGCCTGCCACCCTGAGTTGCAGTGTTTACCATTTTTCCCAGCACACCTAAAGTGAGTTTTATGCTGTTCCATTATCTATATGGTGGCAGCACAGAGATCCCAGCCAACAGCCACACGGTCCTCCAGGTTTTGAGTAAACTGAAAGAGGCAGGTATACATTCCCAAAGCAAACAAAACAGTAACTCATTAAGTTTTTCCTTTTTCACTCTGCACTTTCCCCCACACATGTCCAGAATGGCATCTGTGGGGGAAACTGCAGAGTAAAAAAGGAAAGGCAAAACAAAATCATTTTGAATATAGAAGGTTATTTATTGGAAAGCAGAGAATACCGTAAGCCTGATTTCTCTGCTACCTGCTTAAGAACAGCATGTTGATAGCCCTGTTTAGAGTCAGATAAATACTACACCCAAGGAACAAGCAACAAAGGTCCTGTAATCTATGAATATAACTCTCAACAGGTACTGACAAGTGTCTCCAAATCATGGGTCAAAGATTTCTAGCATCCTTCAGACAGTCTACTTGAAGTGTTTCTGAATCACTATAATAGTAATAGATATGCCCTTTTCAAACCACAGGTTGGCAGTGAGATGGAGGCAGAAGAAAGAAAAATGGCTGTTTAGAGGTGACTATCGCTGAATCAAAAAACAGCAAAAAAAACCCCAACCCACAAGTAAGGAAAAAAAAAATCAAAATAATAATTAAAACAGAGCTTGGACTCTCAGAACCGAGAAACCTTGGAGTATCCATTGAAGAAAATACTGTTGATTTCAGCATCCAGAAGATGCAAAGATATTGTGACAACTGTGCAGTCCCACAGGTAGACAAGTGCACTCAGGTTTGGGTGACCATGACTGAGCTTATGCCAAACAGTTGCAAAAACAAAGCAAAGGTTTCTACAGTGGATGAGACAATCACAAGGAGGCTTGACAGAAACAGAAAATGGACTAGAAAATGAACCACCATCTCTAGCCTCTGAGACACTTGCTCATCCCTCCAGGGTAACAAACCTACCAGTACAATAGCTTGCTTTTGACGTTTGCCAATATGAAGGCATCATTAATATCAGCTAGTCTTGAGCAAAACAGAAATGCCACACGCACACACCTTCATATAGCTGCTTTATTAACTTGCTCTAAAAATAGCTTGGTTTCTGGTTTCTAAACATCCTTTTTCTACCAGAAGAATTTTGTGGTATAAGGGTAAAATGAAGTAATAGAAACAAGAACTGCAAAGTGCCAGTTAGTTCTCATCAAATCCCCTGCCTGGGCAAGAAGAGCCACATGGGATTTGCTGTAAAATCCACACTCAGCAGGAGACATTCAGATGACGAGAAAGGCGGTCTAAAATACATTTGGTGACTAGGAATCACACATTCGAGTAAGTGAGTACAGCTCACACACTGACATGCTGGGAGAAGATATTTTATCAGAAGAAATTAGGAGGAGACTGAGAAAATCTTAGGAAACAAGGGAAGGTGTCCGGTGAGCCAAAATGGCAAATCAGATAATGTGGCTACAAAATATCAGTAGCTGTAGCCAACAGCACAGCACACAGTCAGATTTGCCCTCTTGCACCTTCCTCTAGGGCAGTGCTTAGAGGTAGTTACTTTCCAATATTGATGAATTTGTAACACCATCACAGCACAGAGCTTACAATCGAAGTCCCAGCCCTTGGAAACATATGATTACCTGGGGCTGCCGAAGGAAGTTTTTAATCTTTGACTAAAAGAAAAGCTTGAAAAAATTCTTAAAAGCAAACCAAAAGACACAGGTCTGGGTTTGTTTTAAAGCCATGACACTTTGCCTAGCAATAGTAAGCATTATCTCTTCATATCTTCCACTAACTTTATCCCAGGAGGCTCTGTAGCCTTTTTGGTCTGTGTACTGTAAGCCACAAGCCCGCAGGAAGTGGTGTTCAGCCTCTTGGGCAGAAGTGCTGTACCATTTTCCCGTGGGACAGATACCACAGCTGAGAAAACCCTGCTTTAGGCTGACACGAGCTGATACTGAGCTAACAGCTGCAGGTTCATAGACTACTTCAGAAAAACTTATTGATGATAGGCATGTTTTAATTCACTATATGGGGACCCAAAAGTCAATGGGAAGGTTTTAGGAAGCTGACAAGCCACAAGAGCTTGACAACTGTCTTGCTTCATTGCGCCTTTCTAATACCTGCAGAAGAGATTGGACAACCCCTAGTCACTTCAGAGCAGTCCTGTCCTCTGATAAAAAGTCTGTATAGCCATACAACTAAAGGTCATATCAAAACATACACCAGCCAAGTGGCTGGAACATGGTTATCTTGGCAACCTTGACTCAGGCACTTCCTAGCTTCTGTGTGATTATACTTGTGGTCTTAACTTTTTTTTAATTGAAGAGGAAGTTACACATAGCTTCCCAAATTTAAAAAAGAAAAAAGCTTAATTGATCAACCAGTATTATGTGAAACAATGCCAGCCCCCTACATAGGTCACCAAAGTTGAATCTTTACACATACCATGCAGTTCTTAATTACTTGAGCTAACTGAATTTGCCAGGACAATTAAAATCTGAAGAATGATGTGAAACTGGAGGAAAAAAAATGAAACAAGTCAGTTCATCAACTCTTGGGTCTCATCTTAAACTGCTATAAATTCAATTCCTAGCAGAGACCAGTTTCACTGCAGAAGAATTACGCCTTGCAGTTTTGCTTCACAAGGTTTTCTACCAAGGGGGAGAAAAAGAAAAGCAATTACTACAGCCATCTGTCTGACTCAGCTTCTCCTCCCTCCCATATCTCTAGGGAGGCTAGCAGCAACTGTGCTATCTAATCTTTAAGGGGAAAGCCATTCAGTTATGCTTCATAATTCCTCACTCAAAAATGAAACATGCTTGGGCTTCCACACACACTTGCCTATTTTATTTCTCACTACAGCTGTATGTATTCCTGCAGCAGGTCTGGAGCACAGCCCATAGACTGCCGCCTTCAGACCTACACCAACATTAGCTGATTAAAAGCAACAATGAATATCATCTGTTCCTTCCTCTCTTTGAGCAGGGAGAAACTAGTTTACACGCTAATGGCAACTAATAGTTTCCAACAGTGTTGGAAAGGTGACCTGCTGGAGTGGAAGATTGGACTGCGCCAAGCAGATTGACGCAGCAGTGCCTGTTGCTCCATGAAAGACAACAAAAGGCAACCAGCCATAACAGAACACTGGAGTTTATTTTTTAGTGACTGAATGCTACAACTGCCTGGCCTTCTGTTGAAGAGGAGGGGGTTGCTTCAATCCCTCATCAGAAGTCACTAATCTTGGAATAATGGGTTACAAATTTCCAGAGCAAAGTTCATCTCTTCTTAATGACAGCCTAATATGTAATTCACAGGGAAGACAGCTGGGAGTGAAATAAAATCTTTGCTAAAACATAGAATACATCACCCTACTTCTACTCTGTGCAAGCTCAGTCAAAAATGACCCTCAGAGCATTCAAATCAAAATTGTGGATTTGGGAAAAAATCAGATTGCTGATGTGATGGAAAAGTGTCAGACAGGGTTAAGCATAAGGTCAGAGATTTCATTTTAAGAGCATGAAAGAACACCTAATGTTATGTGTTCTTACTCTTCTTAAAAAGTACCAAAAGGCAACACACAAAGTTTGGAAGTTGCAAAGTACCTACAATCCGAATGTTCTTCCAAGTCCTGTGTCTGCTAGCCATGAAGAACAACAGTTAGCTAAGCGTCTAGCAGAGCTAAGTTCAATTTCAAGAATTAAACACACGAAGGAGACAAATCTGCATGTCTTCACTGATAACGTTTAAGCAGGCCAAAGGATTTGAAAATATTCTGTCCCACCAGAATTCCCAATGCAAATATTTAAGCAAAACATTTCCCTTCCTGAAGGCCAAAAATAAAGTTATTACATCAGCAAAAGAAGCTCTTGGTATGGGTTTGGGTTTTTAAATTCTATTTATTTCTCTTTCTCACCATTTGTGACCTTTGTTTACTTTTCAAAAAGGCTTGTTTATTCTTTCAGCCCAGACAGAGAAACAGCAAGATCCGTTACTGATACAAGCTGGCGATGCTACAGATTGTTTGCTTTAAAGAGGAACTAAAAATCCAGCTACAAACAGAAAGGAAATCCCATTCTTTCCCTTATTCTTCTACACATTTCCACCACCTCTTTTTTTGCTAACCCATGTTGAGTCAACTGAAAACTAATCCAGGAAAAAAAGTTACTGCAAGTAAAGTGAAGCAATCTTTTTCTTAGTGGATTGCTTCTTATCTGGGTTAGTTCTCTGCAAAGGAGCTTGAAGGGTACAAGTGCTAGTAAGGCGTGGGGTGGGAAATGGCAAGGCCAGGGCTACCTCTTCCAGCAGAGAATCACACTTGGATCAGCTTAGAGCAAAATACAAAATGCAGCACAGGTAGATGACTGGTGTCATATTTTCTCTCAGATAATTTGCTAACCAAGCACAACTGTAAAACCTACAAAGTGTATTTGTTTAAATGCTATTTCTATTCTCATTAAAACCAAGTTTCATAGCAAAGTTTGCTAACTAACTTCCATAAGACAGAAGATTCTTCTAGAGTATTTCAGTAACTCTGGTTCATGTTTGGAAGCATCCCTTAAAGTTTGGGATTTTTTTTTAACTGTAACAGCAAACCCAACTTTGTGTACACTAATGTAGAAATCTGGACAAGCAAGGTTAGGAGCAAGATTCCATCTGTCTTTAGTGATGCACTGCTGATATGCTCTGATCCCTTGAGAAGGGGACAGATCTAGGCCATGGTGTGGATGGAAATGCCTTGCAAGCATTCCCAAACAACGTCCACAAAAGAGGGAAAGGTTAGAAATGTACACGTTTCTCTGAAGAGCTTGAAAACCTATGACCCTCAGTGTCTACCTGGGCAGAAGCTGAACTGTTGCCTGATGTGATCTATTGCACAGCAGATCTGCTCTGAAGTTTTCTCCTTTCATTATTCCATGTCACAATCAGTATTTCCAAAACATTCTGTACAGCCTAATGAAGGACGTACAGCTTTACCTGAGCTTTCTCTGCAGGAACATTAAACGTTTCTTTTAAGTCTTTCAGCAAAGATTGCTCAAATTACTTTGGATCACTGCATTTTTCAGTTCATATCATTGACTAAATTTGATGTTCACTTTTAACATAAAATTACAGAAATGGAGAGGTCACAGATAGAAAAGACCTGTTTAGTGGCTGTGTTTTCCCATGCTCCAGGAGTGGTTACAACTAAATTAAACAACTTGTTTTTACAGCCAGGCATTAGAAGCCTACTGTGGCTGACTTGGAAGGGGCTGAAAAGAGAGCTGTTTGTATCAAAGAACTGAAATCATGTCCTCTCAACTAGAAATCCCGTCACTTCAGTTTCTTAAGTGGGTATGTTGGGCCACTGCAGTATATGGAAAAATCTTACCACCCTAAAGATGCAAACCCATTAACATACACCTGTGCTTGAAGTTTACTGAATGAAAGAATCAAGACAGGCTCAAAGCAGTCATTAGTGGCAACCTCCAAAGGAGACATTTGAATGCTGTCCAAGTAGAACGTAAGGACCACAGACAGGCAGGCATCAAGGTGGCAGGGACACTGGGGAGAATTATAATGTCCAGTTATTTGCAGGTTAACATTGCCACTACATAAAAGGGAAATTTCTAGGTTACCCTCAAGATCACACCAGCCATTAGCAAACTGCAAGGACTTTTCAAGGACTTGCTTGCAGTGACTTTAAAGTCACAGAGTCTAGCATGCTCCTTCTTCACATTGGAAATGCAAGTGAACCACAGCTATTTTGGATCCACACCTGAACTTCCCCCAGGCTTTAGATCCAGGCTTTCACATGGTTGCTAATTTAGCAGACCCCTCAGGCACGTGCATAAGGCAAAGAAAAGTCCATGTGCAGCCGCATTGAAACTAGAGGAAATGTACATATACTTGGAGTTTTGTTAAACATTTAAATATGTATTAATCTAAAATGGTAGTGGATGGCCAGGAAGTTCAGATACAGAATTAAAATCTGAGCCTGGGGACTCCAAGACTCAGAAGTACTGAAGTTGACAATTCCCAGTCAGGCCTATCTATAGTTTAAAAATCCATTATTCACTTCTGTGTCAAATTGGCAAGCAGGCTGTAACCAACCCAGGCAGGATAGGTCCCTGCTATTATTGTATGCAGTGCTGCTACTGCTAACGGGTACCATCTAGGGTTTATTTCGGCTTTCTGAGCCAACTTCAAAGGATTTTGGTATAGGCTTCTTTGGGTTTGCCACTTTTTCCATTTAACCACTTCTTGAAAAACAGCATTTTGATGTTCTTGTTTGGCTGTGATTTTTTTTGTTTGTTTTTAAAGAAAATGTCTTAAAATTGGTTGCTGAATCAAAAAAATCAAAAGCTTTCTCCTACATAAGTAAACTGGAAAGAAAGTGAAAATAAGCCAGTATTTTGATTTACCATTGGTACATTCTACAAAAATACATTGATGTGTACAAATTTATATCTATAGTCACACTTCAAGGATTTTGACAACTATTTATTGCCAGAATGCATCATACATTTATGCACACATGTAAGAGTCCATGATTAATAAACCCCATAAAAGCTAAATTGTACAAACTAATATAAAATTCTTAAAGCATATACTCTTACTGTTCAGTTTAGGTTACTTCATAACCCATCCAGTTATGAAGACACTTATTATAATATTTCTGTAAAATCATACAAGATAAATAAGAAATTATTAGCAAATCTTCACTATACATTATGAACTATCCATAATCAGCAAAGAGCTAAAGAAACACACCATCCCACATAATTTGTTCAGCAATTTTTTTTTTTTTTTTTTTGAGACAGATATTGCTTGATTTCACAGAGCACACACTGGGATATTATAGGGGGGATGTTGTATCCTGCCCTCCACAAAGCAGAAACTTACTCAATAAAAGGCATTAAAGGTCAAGGTCTAATCTCAGCATCAGCTTCAAAAAAATAATCCAGATTTACAGCAGCATGGCACAGCCCTGTGTCTAGTCCCTCAGTAGTAAAAACTTCCTGGTGGTTTCTAATTTTTGCCAGAGAAAAGTTAATTCATCCTCCTCCGAAAACCTGTGCTTCACAACAATGCTGGATTGCTACAACACAAATTCCTGCTCAGAGTACAGAACACAACAAAAGAAGGTTTCACATTTCCACACTGTCATGTTAAAATCCATCATGAGTAACAAAAACCACACGTGGCAAACTGCAAAACTAAAATACATGCACTACAATACTTGGACACTGAACTAATCAGGGTATGGCAGACTTCATTCCTGCTTCCTCAGAAATTGCCAGCAGACAGTTTCACAGCTGAAACAGTATCTTAGAAAAATTCCAGCCACTGGCTCTGCTCTGAACTATTATATCTAGCAAAATAATTTCAGAGCCTATTCACATAATTTTTGAGGGACTACTCAGCCCAGGAGCTGAAGGGCTGTTTTCTTGCTTGCTCCTGAACAGAGGCCAGTTAGCTCAAAAATATTTCCCTGTTTACTGCCTTTTGAGACAGTGAACCATAGCAGCCATCACTGCTGCCAGCAGTACTCTGAATATATATCTCAGTAACAGGACAAATACTGCTTACAGCCAACCTCTCTGCCCTCAGAGACTGAGCCACCCCTCCAGCAGCCTTCTCCAAACTGTTACCACGACCTCAGTTCAGATGCTTATTAGAAAAAGTAACAGAAACACACTGCAAAGAGTGATGCCTCCCCTTTAGACCCACACACACTCACAAACATGCGCCCTCCCTTGTGTTTCAGGCTGGCTTCTCTGCAGTCCCACTGTGGTAGAGTTCATATGAGGCAGAGGGGAGAGATGGAGAGAGGCAGCCTTCTGTGGAAGCAGTCCTGGATCTAACCAACAGTGCACCAAAGAGCTGACGCTCTCCTGGAGGAGACTGCACAAATTGCTTAGTAACTGCTTCAACACAAACCACAGCAGAGACCTCTGACATGCACCGTACCCAGGCTTTAACCCTCCCCAAGGTATAGCTGGGTTCTTCCCTCCCAGACAGCTCTCCACTCAGACCTGTAGACTTTGGAGGCATTGACAGCTTAGTATGAACAGAGGTACATCCCGACAAGAGACAAAACAGATTCACTTGCTCAGACTAAAGCATGGAAAGTCCTTTCATTAAAGTAACTTTAAATAGTGGAGTATTCAGGGCCAAGGGAAACCAACAGCGCTGCTGTGAATAGCTGTCTTGAAGTACTATCCCGAAGGCACACCCACACACCAAAGCATAGTACTGTTATTTAAAGACAAAGGAGAAGACTGCACGAGACCTATGAATTTGGTTGAAAACATGACGACAGCTCCTGAATAGGGGAGCAATCTGTTCTACACATCTAGTTCAACAAACACTTCAGGACACAAGTTTGCACAGTGCATGGAGAGAGTACACATGTGCTTTCATGTTGGCGTGCCAATGGTTACATGGCATCTATAGCTCTCTGAAGCAAGACTGGGTCATCACTTTAGCATTAGGTTTACTGATAAAATTGTCCCTTTACTACCACAAACCCCAGCAGCTCAGTAACTTTAGATACAAGTCACTCTTTACCTAGGGTACAGCAGAGCAGCTGTCCCCTAGGATGCATGATGTAGTAGTAAACATCTTGTTTCTTCTGCATGGCCTGCCATCAGTCAGGCTCAAAAAGAGACAAGTGTCATTCATTTTATAGATAGGGAAATTGAGGCACAGGGAGAGGAATCTAGGTCACCAGCCAACCTGTTTCCCCCACCTGTAAAATGAAGAGCAGACCAAGGCTGTCCATACAGACAGGCTACTTGAGTGGATCTGTCTTAAGGATAATACACCCAATGTTTCCATCCTTCCCCATCAGCCAACCAACACAAATTATCACAGTGTTTATAGTATAGCATGAGAAAACTAACAGGATTTTATATGTAGTTACAGATAGATGCCAAAAGAAAGTAGAGCATCGTCACGCTAGGTACGAGATACGTACAAGAGCTTAAGACGCCTGTAGTTTACAGACAGGCACTACTAGGTGCATAAAGGTAGACTAGGAGAGCAGCAAGATGCACAGTATGTTTTTACATCACACTTTCTTTCCCCAGCCTTTCCTAAACTGCATGCTAAGCAAACGAATTTACCAGCTGTACTAAGTGCATAATGTTACTCTCCACTGCCTATACTGATATAAATGCCCACGTGTAACCAATTTACAATCAAAATCTGTCTCCCGTTCCAGACACGTTTTGCTCTCAGGAGGGCAGGCTATGGGCGGGAGATTCAGCTCCAGCTCTGCTTGCACGCAGTGAACAGCCAACAGCCCCGTTACGCACCGAGACCCAGCTCATCTCCGGAGGGAGCCCCACAAGAGTGAGCGGAGCGAGGGCGCAGCAGTTCCCCAGGCAAGGTCTGCAGCAGTGCACTGCCCTCTCCCGGGCAGCGCTCGTAACCTTCCTGCGGAGGCGTCCTCTCCAGCAGCAGAGGTGGGAGAAGCTCCAAAGCGTTACGGGCAAGTGTCACATCGATGTAAGCGGCTGATAAACGTGCCCGGGTGATTACACTCTAAAAATCACTTTAACCCTGTGTGTAGAGATGCTGCAGATGTTGCAGATCCAGCTGTGGAGGTAGAAGACTAAATGCTACTCTGCAAGTGAACGTAAATGACTAACCTTACGCTGGATTCCTGAGATAAGGAGAGGAATGAACTCACCATTGAAGAGGCACCAAGAAATTCCTCAGTCCACTGCATGCTCAAAGGAAAGCTCATAAGGCAGCACTTTCAGTTTCATAAACTAGATTTACAAGTGTCAGACATTTTTTCATTTTCAGAATTAGTAAAGGTAATTTCAGTGTGCATCTGTTAAATGTTTTTGCCAAGCTCAAAAGGCTTAGTTATGTCTCTCTCAGTAGAACAATACTTTGTACTATCCAAATATTGTCCCACCAGCATATGGAATAGAGTAATACTGATGTTTCAGTTTTTGTTACTGGTAAGAATCTGCAGTACATATGGAAGCTTACTTTTTTAAAAAAAATTTCGAGGACCTGATCCTCAGTTGCTATAAAGCACCCCAATTTCATTGAAATAACTTGCACTGTCCAAGCATCTAACAACACATTTTCATGTGTTCACACCTGTGGGTATGGGTGTCCAAAAGCACAACAAGGAATGGCTTATACCCGAGTGCCTCTAACTCAAGAGATCATCTTCCCAGATTCTTTCACTGCAGGACCAGGGGGGACCACTAGGTTCATTGTGTTTGACTTGTTGAACACACAAGAAGTTCACAGAAATTGGATTAAACCAGCATTTTATAAAGCCCTTTAATCTTATGTTAAATACTCCAGGCAACTGCAAATTCACTGCTTCCCCTAGAGCTGGCCTAAAACAAAGAAATTGTCTTGTGTTTCAAAGCTCTCACTTTAATTTTTAACCCATTGATTCTTATTGTGGTTTTGACTTAAAAATTTGATAGTTGCCCCCAATTTCATCCCTTCTGTGGCAGATCTCCTTTCCTGAGTCTAGTGGTAAAGTCAAGGGAAACTGGAACAGAGTATCCCATTCCTTTACCTCTTCCTATCTCATCTCAGGTTTTCCCAATGCTAGCAGAGGATGACCTTACTAATTAACAGTATCTCAATTTCATAATCAGATCTTCAGTCATGTAGACCCTTGCTCCTCAGAGGCCCCCACAGGAGCACACTGTATCAAGGTGGTGACTTAAGAGTTTAGAAAAATAGCCTGAACTCAGCAATCCCCAATTTAATGACTCACAGGAACAGGTTCTGAATATGAATGAAGTACTGTCTCTGTGCAGAATCAAGTTGCTGAGACATCCTGGCTTAGAAAAAGGTGAAAAAAAAGAAATGTTTGGTCAATAATTCTTGTCTGTTGTAAAAGCCTGGAGGATTATTTTTTTCCCCCTTGAGAAATGGAATGAATTTGTGCAAAAAGGCACCTGGCATAGTCCAAATAGATATATATAGGAAGCTGGGCTGCTATAGCCAAGCTTTACTTATCATTCCTTTATACTTGAGCACCAGTAATTCCACTAGATAATGTCCAGGTGGTGAAGGAGGAGAGTACATGACTTAGAAACCTCACTGGGCATGCTAATCCACAGCAAGATTCAGGTAATAAAGCAGTAGCACAATTTGTACACAAGATCAACATATTAGCACAGCAGAATTGGGTCTTTAAGCAGGGCTTGAAGCAGCAGAACTGGCTGAAATTTACACTACAATTTAGGCAATACAAAGAAAAAAAAAAAAAAAAAAGCAAACTGAGCTATTATCTTGTGGTAATAAGACCCAAAAGTTAACAAAACATTACCAATTAGAGCTATCTGTCTATCCATGTTTAATGTTTTTCCATTTCACCGAGTTGTTTCTTTTTCTGGTATCATGGGAGGAAGGGAGAAACATAAATACCCAGAAGGCCTCTGCTATAATTTGCCCTCTGTGAATTTGTTCTCTTGATCTTCTCAGTACTGCTTATCTCTCAAAAGTTTTTTAAAATGGAAATCAAGTTATGCCTTCCCTATTTTCATCACCATTCTCTGAACCTTTCTGATTAGGTAAACAGGGTTCAGTATTGCTCAATAGCAGCAGAGCAGGCTGCGTATCAATGGGAACAGGTGAAAAGAGACACAAGCATCTAAGATAAGGATCTTTTCTTAGAAAAACCTCTATGGAAAAGAGAGTATTTTATTTTAGCTATTTTATTTGCAGTGAAAGCCAGCTGAAAAAAATGTATCCTGGGTTCCCTAGGTAGCATTTTATATTAAGGATAACAGATACAGAATGTAAATAAAACAAGAAAAAAATCCGAGCAATGCACAAGGAGGCACTGTGACTGAGTCTCAAGAGGGTTAGAAATACCTTCCACTTACACTGCGGATTTCAGTCTTCACATGAAACAGTCACTTTCTCCAGTAACCAGCACCTTTGTGGAAAGGTCAGCCATGTGGGAATAGAAAGCATTTCTCATTTATTTCACTATTGAAGGTGGAGAAGCTCCAAAAAGTCCAAGAAATTTCAGCCTGAACTCATTCGGATGGGATTTCCTTCTGGAGATAGCACCATAAAAGCAGTTTGCTAACTTTAAATCCTTAACTGCTCTAAAACCATTTCCAATACTTCAGTCCCTTCTCCTCCCTGAACAGATAGATCTGAAGAACTGCTTTTAATTTCCAGCAGTAAGAGAGACACAGCAGTAGGACCGAGAACAAGTGCCCATGAATGCTGTACAGACAGAACTGGGGCATTCCTCTGTCCTACAGAAGGTCAAAATCATAATTACTCTCTTAGCACAAGACTCAGGTCCCCATCCTACTGGCAAGGAGGATCTTGCCTGGCTTTGCAGCAACAGCAAAATCCTGAATAGCCTCAGTAATGAACTGCGTACTCCTTAGTGTCTGCAGATTCATTATGCTGTTTTATGCATCCACCAGCCTTGAGCACAGATAAAAAAGAAAAAAAAAAAAAAGAAACATTTATTCACTTGAAAATATATAATCTGCATGCAGCCTCAAGCTCCACAGCACGCAGAAACATAGTCTAACCAGCCAATGCTCATCCATCCATGTTAAGCCCCAGTAGATGTGTGGTCCCATTGGAGGACTTGAGCATCACAACAAGGCAAGCTAATTAAGAGCATCTGGGGACAGAGGTGCCCATTTTGGCAGGAGGTGTCCTCAAGCATAAAAGGTCTTAGCCAGCAGCTGGGTGTCATGAATAGTTATGTCAGTGCTGAAAAGGCACAAGAGCCGCTCTCCAATAATGATGTATTTCATGGCAAGAGGCTATGCTTTGCTTTCAGCTTCCGTATGTCTTTTGTGAGGAACTGAGTTATAGCACCTTGGTTCTGCAGCTCCCAGAGAGCTTCAAGGTCACATACTGGTCCACAAAATAGCACCATTTGTACATCAGACCCCAGAGGGGACTTCAGCACCCATAGGCCAGCTCATACAGCAAGGTCCTTCCTCTGCCTATTGCAGGGTGCCAGGGCTGTGGAGCTCTGAGCAGTCATCATGTGGCTATAGGGAAACTGCCCTTCAACTGGCCCCTCATAGCAACACTTTCTTTTTTTAATCATTCACTATTTTCACCTCCTTACATGAACAGGAGGCTACAACCACACTTTTAACCACTGATCAAAACAAATCACATTGATTCAAAGAAAGGCTTGAACTAGCACGATCCAGGAACTAGATTAGCTTGGTAGCATGCTGCTAGCTATGGGGTACTGCTGATGAAAGGTTTACCTACAGGTAGGTTACCTGTAGGCCACTGCAGGCCTGACTGCAACCATGTGGCCTCTATTTCTGCTGTAGTTACCTGTGTGCCTTCCATCTCTTCTAATTATGATATTTAGTACAAGAGATAAAATTTGCACAGAATATTCATAGGGCCCCACAGACATGGTATGTGAAAAATGCTTCATACTTTGGAGTGCCTGAAGTCTTGAGTAAGTACTAGCCAATTAGACCTCAACAACACTCCAGCTGGATCTTTACATTGCAGGAAGGGTATCCCTAAGTGAGAGTCAAGTCAGAACATGCCACAGAGATCCATGAACCTGCATTGCCACTATGTTCAGACAGAGCCAGCTGGAGAAAAAGGCACAAATCCATCTGTAGAGTTAACAAGTCTTTGCTAGTAGCAAAGGACTAGCAAGATGGGGCAGGCAGAGCCCAAGTTCTCTGGGGCAGATCATCTTTCTTCCCCTGTGTTTATGCAGCACCTAAACTGGTCGAATCAAAGGATAGTCATAGCTACATCATCAGGATTCACTATTTATGGATGTAGGTAGTTCCCACTACTTCTACTTTACAGCCAAGAAAACTAAGACAAAAATAAGACAGGAAATGAGTACAAGGTCTGAGTCAGTTCAGAGCAGGAGAAAAGAACCCAGGCAGTGCTGCTGTTACGAATTCCTGTGCCACCTTGCCAGCTCCTTAGACCCCTTCCAACATCATCACTGCATGCAGAATTGTCACTGGTGTATTCTCAGAGCTCACGCAGCTCTAATGCATGCAGCTGAAGGCATCTTGCCCCTAGCAATAACCTGACTTCTGCCCCTCCTTCAGCCTCATTGGCAGAATTTAAAACAAAAGCAGCAAAGATGCTTTCTGCCTCACAAAATGGCAACAGGCTCAGACTGAGCTGACACACTATCTGTTCTCTAGCAGAAAATGTTTTTCCAAGGGATTTCTGCCCACAATACTCTGCCAGGTCATCTCTCAACATGAGAGGCAGGGAAGGTGTTTCCCTGGGAACAGTAACCATGGCAAAGCTCTTACCAGTGTCTTTCCCTCTCTACCTACAGCAAGAAAATGAACAGCAGAAGCCTGAGCTCTGCCTCCAGCAGGCCCCCAGAGCCATAAGCAACCTGGAAGCACCTGATCAAAGATTCAGGAAGGAACTTCAATTAATTCTGTACTTTTACTCAGATACCAGCCATTTCTGCCATGCTACACTGAATTCAGAATGCCTCATTACAAAGAGTGCAACTGGAAACATCAGTGTTACCAAAAGGTCAGCCAAATACAACAATGCATAGGTAGGCACTGAGCCCAAAAATCAGCACAGAGAGATGGCCAACAGAAGCAGAGGTACAATGGACTGGCTTTGCAGTTTTCAAACCCTGGCATTATGCAGTAGAGCCCTATTAGAGAAAGTGTCTGCAAACCCCAATTTGTAAGCAATAGCTGCCAGCAGATGACCTGCTTCTGGTCCACCTCTTTCCCTGCAGAATATTCTCTATTTACCAGACTGAATGCAACTCTCTTTGCTGAAGAGCTAATTAAATCATAATAAACAATTCACCTTGAAAGTACAGTCATATTGCATGCTTTTGGGGATCTTTTCATCATGTGCTAGTGAACATGTTATAAATTTCTGGATTCGAGATTTGGTAAGTATTTATTCAAGTTAACAGACCAAATGAAACCAAAGGGTTTCTTGGTTAATCTTTCTTTCAAATGGCACTTAGAGAAAAAGTGTTCTATGATTCAGCAATCTTGATATGTGAATAAACAGTCAACAGCCTAGAGTTCAACTACCATCACTCCATTTCAGAGTTAACATGCAATTAGCACGAATTGCCAGGACACCATCACCTTATACTAGCAACCCACTCAGAGTGGAATACTGCCCTGTAGCCATACTCACACAGAGCACAAAAAACTTGATAGACCAAGTTTGTGAGTGCAGTGAAACCAGAATCTTTACAGTGAGAAAGATATTGACATTCTACATAGTAATTTAGGAGCACAGGGTGACAGGGTCAGCTGGGTCATGATACCCACTGCCCCATGTCCTTACATTCATTTCAAAAAGGTATTTTACATGCACAGTAAATACCTGCTCCAGACATATACAGAAACCTCAGTGTCTAACACCCAAGTGAAATAAACATTTATTCAGAATGAGTCTAGCACTCTTTTTAACCTCCTCTAGGTCAAATCACTGCAAATATCCCAGAAATATACAGCCAAGTCAAATGATCCACTCATACCTGAGTTGATATCCAAATCCAGCCAGCTGTCTTTCTTTACCACTGAATCCTCAGAGAAAGCATTAGAAAAATAATCTCTTTTTACAAATCTCCTAGGAATGCAATGCAGGTACCACTAAGAGAAGATACTATTTCTTTTAAAGATGCTGCACATACCTTTCTTTGCCATGTGCTCCAGTCTAATGCATCCCCCTATAAAATCATGGTAAGATTTCATTTCTCCTTCTGTTATCCGGACAGCAGTGAAAGGTGGATTCCTGGGCACCTGTTGTCCACATTTCCGACACCGAGAAGCCATTGCCACAGCTCAGGAGACTCTTGTCAGGAATCTGCTCTCTCAGTTCGCTGGAATCCAGCCTGATTCTTCAGCCGTCAGTCCAGGCTGGTGACTTTATCTCACTTAGTTCATTCAAGGTCACCCTCACCAGCAGGATGTTCGCGATTGCAATTGGCTAAGACTTTTATAGGCTTACTGACTGTGTTTGTTTCTTCCTCCTTGCTTTCAATATCAGTTTACTTTACTCTCTCATTCAGAATGAAAGCTGTGAACCTCAGCACAGCCCATGCCCTGAATGCCTTCCTTATCATTAATTTAAAGCTACCTTATAAGCAACAACGAAGAGAGAAGATCCCAGAAGCACATTGCAAGATCAATGATGTTATCAAACATCTCTTAAAGAACATGACAGATATGTTCACAAAGAATTTTTCTTTAAGAAAAGGTTTTTCTTTATGATTTTTGGTCCCTTTCAGGCTTATGATTTTATGATTCTTCATCACTGACAATGGATTTTTTTACGTCTGTATTTCAGCTTGGATGGTGCAAGGAGACTGCTCTGCAGAGCTGCTCAACCAATTACTCATATGTCTGGCAGTGGTACTGGGAGGCTGCAACTGTACAGAAAAGCCCTCTGCTGCTATGCATGGTCCCTGCTCATAAGATCTGGTAATCTAAATGAACAGAGTAGCAAACAGAGGACAAAAGGGAAATATTACTGGCAGACATGCTCTGCTAGCTATGCAACCCCCAACACAAATATTTTAAAAAAGAAGTTGGAGCCATCAGTCTAACACCAAAATGAGAGATCTGAAATACACATTTAGAAATCTCTTCAAAGGTGATGGATATTTGACTTTTTTACCCTTTAACAATTACTGTAATACAAATCACTGATCAGAGATCCTTGTGAAGAAACTAGTACTTGGGGAACTGAGTGCAGAGAGAACTCAATCCTGATACAGTGAAATAAAAAGGAGCCTTCCTTGGGGCTGGGGGGGACTGCACAGGAGATGCATGAACAGGCACAAGGCCAGCACTGGTGACAGTGCAAAGAATACAATGAGAACCTAATGAATCAGGGCTGAGCTGCAACCCAGAGCTCAACTGCAGGGACCTGAACACAGAACAAGCTGCCTGCAAGGATTTTATACACAGGCCAGGAGAGTCTTTGCCTTCCTCTGCCTCAAGCGCTACCACCTGTTGGCACTTTACATAGCTGCATCCAGTGCTGTTCAGCTCATGGCCCTCTCACATCACAGATGATCCCTAGACTTGGAGTGGGAAGGAAAAGCCTAATTAAAACAAATCAGAGAATGAACTAGAGGGGACAGAGATACCCAGGAGAAAAAAAATCATCACATGATGCCATTACTAAAATGGTGAATATCTAGATGGACAGGCATGAATGCCTATAAGCTGAAGCATACAGAAGTCAACTCAGCCCTACTTTGTCCCCATTCCACAAACTTCTGCAGCTTCTCCCCTGCCAGCTCCATGGCTCCCCAGCCACACAGTAAGCTGTTTCAACTCTCTAATCCAGCACACACAAACTGACCATGCAGTAAAACAGCTACCAGACCTGGGAAATAGTGACTCTCAGGACCTCTCCTTTTGATGAAAGGAAGCCATAAAGAGGATCTCCACTCTTAAAGTAAAATACTTGTGCTCCCTCTCCCCCACCCCCACCCCAAATTTGCTGCATGGCATGAAGCTGGTCTCTCTCCTGCTCTTTGCCTTTGCCAAAACCCTGCAAAGTGAGGACAATGACATACTGAGATGTTGGGTGACCTGATTCATTTGCATTTTTAAAATATTTATTAGAGCTTCCATAGATAAATCCTCAGGGGACTGCAATATTTTGCAGCTAGGGAGAGCAGTGGCACAGAAGGCAGGATTAATTTGTAGAAAACTGTCATCATGAGATAAGAAAACTAGAAACATAACCCAGCAGTTTTATCTTAGAGCCTTTCTTCCATCCCCTTTTATTACAGGGGCTCAAGGTGTTCTTCCATACACAGGCAAACATGATGTACCTTGGAAAATAAGCTTTTCTGACAATATGTTCATATGTATGACTGACATAAGCAGAATAATTGCGCTTCAACCTTGCACATATAGAGATGTACAATGGGGAAGAATCCAGCATTTGTGACAATGCACTTCTATCTGCCATCCTCCCTTGCATACGCTGTTCCCACCCGTATCCATGTGGCTTAGCAACAGGAGGATCTATGAGACACCCTGTTCCAAGGGGGAGACTTGGTGCTGGAAGTGGGATGCAAGAAGAAATCTGCCCTAGGTGTGAGCTTCTGAAGCACAGGTAGCCACAGCACACACCAGGAAAACTATCTAAAATCTTTCCCATAAAAACACTGATCCATTACAATGCTAAATACACATCTCTGATGCCTGGGGTACCACTGCCATCACCCAGCTCCAGACATTAAATAAGCTGACTATAGCTGCTACACATTTAGCAACAGGGCACATAAGATTTACCTCAGGGACTGAGTGCTGTGCTGCGAGGACTACAGTGTATGGATGGAAAGATCTGTTTATTCTCCTGTAAATTTCACTTCATTCACATTTCACAAGCAGCTGAGCTTGCTTCTCCTGACACGTATCAGAAACCTCTGACACAGGAGCACTAACAGACCTGGACTGTTTCCTACTGCACAAATTACCTGTTCTGTACTGCACTGGATGTATCTGCACAGGAGCTGCTGCAAGGGCTGGCTTGCAGGAATGCTTTTATGTAACATGTCACCAAACATGCACTCAGCATGCATAATTGATTCTTCACAATTTTCCTCTGTTAGCTAAAATGTATCAGTCTGACTCAAAGCAAGTTACTGTTCTTTGCATGCTGAACAGTATAGGGGAGGGATCAGGCAGAGAAAATGGCAAGCACGCTTCCTTGGGTCTTCTCCATAGATAACACAGAATGGAAGGGAGTTACTTTCCTGCTCCTCCAGACAACCATAGCAAAATGTTTGGAAAAGCTAAGGAAGAGGACATTTTCTGCTCATGAATCACCAGCATTGCCTAGCAACATCATCTTAGTTGGTCTGTTAATGAATAAGCCAGTAAATAAATGTAAGAAAGTGTCATCAGAAATGAAAACAAATAAACAAAAACCCCAACAACAACAAAAAACCCAACCAAACTAACAAACAAAAAGCCCCACAAAAACCAAACAACCACCCAGATATCCTCAGATGCCGTTAACCAAAACGGCCTGAGGAACTGCACTAGTTCCTAGTTTCATTAGGAATTCATTCAGTCATTCATTCACCTTGGAATTGGAGCTTGCTGGAAGGTGCTTGCTGTCATTACTGTATGGCCAGATGATTGCCTCAAATTTCAAGTCAACTCGGTTAAATCAGTTTAAGCCCCATATCTCTTCTGATGAAATAATATGCTTCTGCCCCAAAAAGCAGTGCTCCAATGCTTGGTATCACTGTTAAGCATGAAATATGCAACACATTGGATCTCAATGATGCTGGACACAATGGATGTAATTTCTTGTGAAGAGTCAAGAATTGAGTTTGGGAACAGCATTTATGTGCCAGAGGAAGGAAGGTGAAAAGTCTGCTTCTGTGGCAGGTGTAAATGAGGCAGATAAATATACTGTAAAACACTCCCTGTTTGCAACTTACCCCACACAGTCATTAAAACAATTGAGGGGAAACAAACATCCCTTTTCCAACAGACCTTTGTAAGAACCATCAAGAAAGTTTAGTAGATAAGACTCAAAAATTGCCTTTCCTATTCCCCAATGATTAAAAAAAACCAAACCAAAACAAAAAAACCCAAAAAAACC
>VYZV01020048.1:2752-29123 GCA_013401275.1 Pandion haliaetus | reverse complement strand
GGGGGAATTATCTGCATTACATTCCTGAAACCCCAGCTTCACATTTTCCTATATTTTATGTGAAGTTTTATCTGAAGTTTGAACTGTTCTTTGATAGCTATGCTGAAACACACCATTCCTTTTGCATATGACTCCAGGACCTTCTTTCTGCCTTCCCACTATCCTGATCATGAATCTGATAAGCCACAAGGCATTTCAGCAGCTTGATGTGAAGATTTATTTTTCAGACCACACTTTGTGCTGCTACAGGTAACATCCATTCCATTGTTCAGCCAGGAAACTGAAACTGGTCTTTTCTATTAACTTCCATTTATTTCCTTCCAACTAATAAGAAGCAGACCAAGATTCCCTCCCCCTCCTTTTGTAATAAAGGGCTACATCCCAGGCATTGTTTTAAGCCCCAAGGAGTCAAAAGGAATGAGCAGAGGAAAAAGTATCCCTGCTCTTGAAATTAGTGTTAGCATACAGCACTGTTGCAATTACAGTATGCAGTTCCTGCACTAGAAGGCACTAATTCCAGTGCCATATGGCTTCAGAATCTCATTACACTGATCTGCTTGAAGTGATTTCCTAACTGATGAGCAAAACATTGTTGGTCACCTTCAGCAGTGGGAAACAAGAACTCTGCCACTGTTGGTGCACATTTATTCCCATGCGAGCTGCCAAAAGCAGGAGTGAGTATAGCAAAGATCAGAAGACAACCTAGCCAAAGAACTTTTGTTGCCATCTCAAAGCTGTATAGACATCCAGGGCTAATCAAGGACCATTACCACCATTATTAAGAAAAATACAGCCAAACAAAACAAACTAAAACCAAAATGAAAAACCAAACAAGTAAAAAAAGAAGCCAGTGCCATCACTGCTTGATTAGAGAAGCTGCCCAGGAGATCAGATGAGTGGAATCTTCATGGGCCAAGTAGTGGGCAGGACTTGCTGCTGCACCTGCAGGGTTTATTTCATCTAGCTCTCTTGACCTCTGCAGCTAAGTGCACATCAGCAAGAACAGAAGCCATTTCTGTCCTGCTAGGCATCTGCTTGTCAAGATAAACAAACAGATTCCCAAAGTTACCCATCTGTAACTGGCACAAGGGTAAAGACCAGCTAGATCCAGGGTTTAGGCTTGGATGCAAAGTTATTCCAGTCTTGATCATGAAAATCCCTAAGGACCTAAGGCTAAGAGCCTTTCTGTGCAATACATGCCCAAAACATAGCTCTTGGCTTAAAGAGTCAGGGAAAGAAAATGAAAGACAAGTAAATGCAAAAGAAACAGGTGTGGGAGATACTGGGTAACCCAGAAAAGGTTGTGATCCATAAAACTGGGCATGTCAGGCCACCATTCTCCCACACTTCTGAACACCATGATCACCTTACCACTCATGCAGCATGCACTGCGAGAGGTGGATACACAGGCACAGTCTTTGTGCCATTGCCCTCCAGCAGCAGCAAGAGTGCTAGAAAAGAAAGTCTCTGGACATTAAGAAGGGAACATCTCCTCTGTGCTCTGCCACTGACACACTGAGTCACCTCCAGTATGATGGTAACCCTGATTCTTGATAGTGTCCAGGGCACTGCACTGTTCCTCTTTCCCTCCCTCTTCACCTTCTTCTCCCTGCAATGAACCACTGGAACACTCACAGTGCAGAACAGCTGCTGCATCCATGCAGCCAAGACCACCAGTACAGCTTCTTTCCCCAAGGAGCAGCTGTGCAAGTTCCCTGACAGAAGTAGCATTTTTTTTGTTGTAGCAATTCATAACTTAAAGCAGATAAAGGAGAACCAGAAAGACGCAGGGATAAAAATAGGATCTATAAGAATCACAAGCCTGATGATACTCAAGGCTTATGGACACATGCTAAATGTTAGCCGGACAGGAAGAAACAGCTCCTCACATTACAGAGTACAGTAAAGGCATTTCAAAAGTTTTATTGCCATCTCCCAAACACTCAACATCAGTTACTATGTAGGGTGGGATATTGGGCTTTAGGGAGTACTGATTTTTTCCTGTTTGCATGTCTGTGCACTGAGGTTCACTCAGTTACTCTGACCAGTCCAAAAGGAAAAAGGACCCCCTATCTAGACTTTCCTAAACACCAAGACTATGACTGATTGGGCTCTCTCAGCTGGCAGATACACAAACACACTCCTTTCACATCCCCTAGGGCAAGGCTTGCATTCTTCTAGGGAATCGAGGATAAAATCAGTCAAAGAGGAGTTACTCCCTCTGGCCTGGCAACTGTGATGTTCATATTTTTTCCCAGGACAGGGCTGCTGTCAGAAACCAGAGGTCTGTCCTGAAAGACCTGCCAACATGGTAGTGTCTCAATGCTGGGCACCTGCAAATGAGAGACTGCAGCACTCTCCTCTGTGCAATCACACAGGGCAGCTGGACACTTGCACGCATCTATACCCAGGCAGTAGGAATTTGTTCTGCTCAATGCCTGATGCTGCAGCACTGTTCCTTCCTCACATCCACCCACAGCATGAACCCTTGAGCTGTTCGCAGTTTATTCTCCCCAGCTTTGTCTCTAAGCCATCAGCTGTAACGAATTTAAGGTTCTAGAAAGACACAATCTACAGAGTGATTTCCCAAGTTACACCAAAGCCTGGTGTGTAATAGAAAAAGAAAGGGATTAATAACTTGCTAGCATGTGCAGTGTACATTATGTGTACACTTCATTTACCTCTCCCCACCCAGAGCACTGCATCATGCACCATGGAAGAGCAAGGCCAAGATGTTGCCTCACCACACACAACTGCACTCCCAGCCTTCTTCCTCTCCTCCCCAACCAGCACAATTACTGGTTTTGATCACCCTACTCTATCTTGATTCTGTAAGGTCTAACAGTAGGGTAAATTAACAATCAGCTCTCTCACAACTTTTTTCACACGATTTACAGGAAACCAAGTTTCAATCCTTTGTCAAAACTAGCCAAGAGCTGCTAAAATTTTATGGAAAAGGGCCAGCTGGGACAGACAGACAAAGCATGAGCATAAAAGCATAGGAAGCCTAAAATTATCCAGGGACCATATATAGTAATAGGCAAGTAGGTCCACACAGTAAAACAAGATGTTTGTAAGTCAGGTGCAGAAACTGTATACAGCTGCATCTGAGATAACTTGTCCTACAAGAGGCAGTGCAAGGGATTCTCTGCAACATTACACTAATGCACAAAGACCGTCCCTGTCAACACAAGTGTCCTACCATCAGGACATACAGTGTTTATATGTTGGGATGTGCTAAACACTGTCTGCACAAGGCTACACCTTCAGCCAACATAAAATAAGGACAGTGCTCCAAATTCAACAGTACTATGGAATTAAATTGCCTAAAGCTGAGTGGTTCAGTGTTCTGATGAGATAAGAAATTGCTCTTTAGTCTGCCAGGAAGCCCTACTACAAATGCTTTCTGCTGACCAGCACAGATTAACTCAATAAAATGTATCTAAATCCCACATCTGTTTATGGACCTTAGTCCTAATAGGCATAAGTCCACTTTATGGAATATAGCATTAAGTAATGTTTTAAACTTCTCCAGTGATTCTCAGCTGAGCACTTTGGCACCACAGAGAGATTGTTACTCCCATGAAATAGACAATTTCCCATTTAATTGCCAATAAAAGGATACAGTATAAGAATAATATTTTTGTTTTGTTTTATTTGAGTGTGCATCTGAGAACCATTTGAAGGCGGCTTGCGGGGGCAGGGAGGGAGCAGCAATAATTTCACTTAGAGTTTTTTTACACACAAAAGCCAAAATTCAGGGAGGAATATGCTAAAAGCAGATATCCATACATCTCCCACTGGCTCAAGAGCCCTTCAAATTGGTTTATACTGAGGGGGAATCTTTGAATGCAAAGATGTTCTGCTCAAATAAGCAACAGCAAAATTGTTTGACAGCAGCTAAAAGCATTAGGTTCACAGTTAGGACTATTCTGTTGTCAAGAATGAAACCATGTTACACTTAACATAAGAGACTGTTGACATGACCTTAAAGTTGACAGGGTCATATGGATCAAGTGACATGCCGTCCTCCTAATTGCTCCCAAATACAGGTCTGTCTACACTGGACTTTTGATTCTCTGAGGTACCAAACAAAGACCTGTGCTTGCGTTGGTACCACCTGGAGTGAGAGGTGTTCAATCCTTGTTTCAAAGATCTATAGCAACACTGATATAGATCAGCATGATCTCTCCCAGACCTGCAAACTAGAAATATCTGCCAGCACTGTCTCAGTAGCAGAGCACCCTTTTCAGTCAGCTGTACTTAAGAGCATGGCTCCAAAGATACCAACAGAGACACGCTGCATATGGGCAGCAAACAAGGTTGAACCATCTATTATCAGTACACATGCACCACTAAAAGAAGTATATTTGAGTAGGTGACATATGTGCTGGAGTCTGCATTGATTTAAGAGGGATTCCAGCTCCCAGTGCATCTGCTGCCACACCAGTGCAGACAGTTGGCAGAGATCTTTCTTATTGTGAGGACCCCATACACCAGCAGAGAGCAATACCATAGGCAGACTTCAAGCACCACCCTGCTCAGCTAGCCAGTGCTTCTAGATAGCATTGAAAGCCAGCTGTAGCATGCAGAACATATTAGAGCCTGCCTCCATCTAGCCTATCACTCAAATTAATTCTTAAGTGATATAAGGACATTCAGAGTAAACAGTCTCTTTCTTCTCAAATGCTGCTTCCTCTTAAGGTGCTATAACACCTGAACAGTCTCTACTTTTTCTCCAGCTCCTCTGTAGCCCTGAAGGCTCTGAGAGCTCCAGGTTAACACCTGACTCCACAAAATTACTATCTACAGTCACCCTGACTGAAAGAGAATCTAATTGTTTAATGTGCTGGTAAATAGACCATAATTGTTGCTTGCCTCCCTGGGATCTGGAATATCCACAGGATCTCTTATAAGTAATTGTCTGTCTTTCTTTCTTAAGTCTCTGAGCCACATGAGCTGGTAACACTGGACTCAGAACAGACTTCCCGCCTGTCCATGCAACACCAATCTTCAGCCACCCACTTGGCCTCCAGGTCTCCTGTGTGGTCTTCCAGCATCCTACTCATCCTTCCAGCTTCCTAACAGCCTTCAGTCCTCCCATAAACCCTTGCAGCTTCCCACACAGCATACACGCATCAGTCCTCAGATCAGCCTTCCACATAGCCCTTGGTTCACCCATGCAGCTTTCCAACCTCACCTGCCATACACCATACAGCCTTCCAGCCTCTCTTTCATACTTCCTTCTACACCTAAAAGTCTACCTTCTTGTTTCATTTCTTTCAGCTAGTATCTCTTTCACAACTCCTTTGGAGCAGGCCCTATAGCCATTCTCCATGCCACTATTAGTGATAACACCTGCTCCTAATTGGAACCTACTTTCAGGTGGGGAAATAAGTTTCACCCCCTTTAACCCTTTGTTTGCTGCTCCTTTGTAGCACAAATTCACATAATTCTACACACTATTTTCCTGTCTACCTCTTTTTTTTAAATATATTTGCCTCAAGAATAGCAATCAACTGTACAAAAAATAAAGCAATATATTTAATTATGTCAGAAGCATTACAAGAACCCACCAATGAATTTTAAAATCTCAATACAAATAATGAGGCATAAGGAAAAAAAATCTTCAGGTGGGAACTGAATCCCAAGGTATTTATACAATTTGTCTAAGATCAATTGCAATTACTGCAGTAAAGCTGGAAGATAAAGGGGGACATACCCAGAAATGTCCCTTTCTTGGTTGCAGCCTTGAACATGGCACACAGACTGTTTCCCAACTTTATTTTATATCGTTTGTAGATATCCCCATCTTTTCAACACTGTATTTTAAAGCAGCATCTTGCTTATTAAGGTTTTGCAGTTGTTGTTTGAGTCAGGCTAATTACTACTACATACACTTTCAGAGGCAGCAGGTCTGCCAGGGAAAGCTGCTGAACTGAAACTGCTAAGAATGAGCTAATTGGTTGAAATAAAACCAAAACACTATCAAGGAGTTTTAAAATCAGGCTCAGTGACTGATCCTAAATACCAGCACTGGTAGTGGACATGGCAGGTATTTTAGAGCATGTGGGCTGTACTGAGAAAATATTTTGCATTTAGCAGCAGCGTGTAGCCAGGGTCCTGAGTGCACTAATCAGTCTTAACTGCCAGAGCATTCTCATCTGAGGCTTGCACCAACACACCCTCCACCCAGTGATCCAGCTACTCCATTTAAGAGGGCCCTCAGTCCCTCTTTTCCTTATGCTCTGGGTAATGCTGTTTTCAGCTGTTTTCTCTGCTGTTCCTTGACCTGCAGTTTAGACATGCTAGAGTAACTTAGACCTGATATGTCATTTGAATCTGTCATGATCTCTGCTCAGGCATTGTGGGACTGCTCTCTGGGGGGTGAGGAGGATCATCATACTAATGCCAGCCTTATTTTCCTGTAAGGTATATTCCTAGTCTTTGTATTCCTGGCAGGTGTTTAAGACTTTTAATAACTTCTGTAGTGTTCAATTAAGTTACCAAAATCACAACAGATTCTTACATTTGCTGAAAGAGGAGCTGCCATAAGATTAGGCGCACTTTTATGAAGGGATGTGCTTACACCTAATTATGAAAATGGCTTTTATGTAAAACTTAGACTATGGTTCTTACAAGATCAAGAATTATACACAAGTAGTCAAGTGAAGTCCTTCTATAGTATATCCCAGTTTGGATGAAAAGCTTAAATGGAGAACTTGCCCACCCCAATTTTGAAAGGTTCAGCACCCATCTCATAGGCTATTTCTCTCTGGAGACCACACCTTTCTTTGAATTCGTGCTGTCTGGGTATTTTGCACTTTGATGGTATTGTAGCATGAACAGGGAGATGGCCTTGCTCCTGTAGGGTTTGTGCAGAGAAATGGTTACACCCTCTAGTGGCTTCTCAGCAAAAGGGACAGCGATGGGAACCATTTGAATCTTGCTGGACCGGGCTCTGTGTCAACAGAAAGTAACTCCTGGGTACCAAACCCTGCAGTACCATAAAATCCCTTGGAGAAGGGGCTTGAGAGAGTGAGGCTCCTCTGCCCAAATCTGTAACACCCTGCCTTCCAGCTGATTTCAGAAAGGAAGATAAAATGATTTGACCCTATTCTCAAGGGACTTTGACAGTAGAAATGGCAGTGCAAAATGGCACTGACAAACGCAAAAGGTGCTCTCTGCTGTCCTCTGCTCTGTGGTGGACAAGGCTGCTCCAGCACAGCTGCCTTCCTGAGACCGACAGACACACACACACTTCCCCAGGCAGCAGCACTGCTCTGGTATGCTGCTGGACAGAGGAGGATGCAGGGGATGACTGCTTGTGTTTCATCTCTCCTCCTTCCCATGGCTGGACTGAGGAAGGCTTGCATGGTGGTGGCACCCCAGCTCCCCAGAAGGGGAAAGTGGGACAGGCAGAATGCGGCCTGTACAGAGCTGCTATTGCAGATACCGGGGCAGAATGGGCACACAATGTCACTGACAAACTCCTCTTAGCTGCTGTCCAACCAATACTGCTCCTCGAAGTGCACTTGGCTGCTAGCTCTCTTTTCCCATTCAAGATATAACTATGCACAGGCTTTGCGGTATAGTCAGAGTGTAATTCAGCATGATCCAAAATGACAATTGCACATTGCTGAAACTGCATTCTCCCCTAGTTTAAAACAAAGCCAGAAAGTAGGATTTTTATGAGCTACAAAAAAAAAAGGATGAAAAAGTTTACTTCAAACTGAACTGTGACTTTAAAGACTGCTGTGAAGCCTCTCCTGGTTCCTGCAGCATGGAAGGGGAAAGCATGCGAGACATTGGTAACAGTGCAAATATCTGAGACAGATGAAATGGTGAGAGTAGCTTTGAATCTCTCCTTTAAGAAATTAGGAATTTTGTTTTCACAAAATAAGCTGATCACCATAACAAGGATTAATCAGATTTTCCCAGCAACCTTCCTGCACCAACTACTGGCATGTAATTGCTGGGAGCTTTCTGATTAGTTATGTACCTGATTACAGCTCAGGGTCATACTAAGGCCATAGCTATTTCTGTTTGAAATAATCTTTTCTCCGAATATTGCAAGATCAATAGCATGGCTCCTATGTATGTCATCAGCTTTGGCTTTTATGCTGCAAACACCAATATTGATCACTTCAGAAATTAAGCGTTGCCTACAGAGACCTCTGAACCAAAGTGTAATGGGTAACAGTGAACTTCAGACTCAAAAGGGGGAAATATTTATAGTCATCCTTTGTTATGTGAAGGATTATTGATTGATAACAAGAGGCAAACTGTCCTGATAGTAATTCTAGCCACAGCAATTCTATTAGAATATGAACTCCATATCAGAAAAAAAAAGCATTTGAAATGTTAAGGTTGTAACATATATAATTAACAGACAGCATATCCAAACTTCACACATCCAAATCATCTCATTTCTACTTATCATTGTTCTTAGAGCTGTATGTGTTTGCTGCAGTTGTTTCCCCCAGTACCTGTCAGCACTTGCACATCCTTGGAAAGTCCTAACTAAACTATACATGTTGCAATATTAATAATTGCAGATGTAGTAACTGTGGGCTAATCCCCTACCTATGTATAATTAAAATATTGTTGCAACCTTAAAGGTCTCAGAATTTAAAGGCAACAATCACTCTCCTGCAATACTGAAAGATATAATCTCTGGGTTTAGATTTTCTTCACCTCTCCACGTTCCAGTATCTTGAAGCGGTTCTCCAGTGTTAACTGGGAGTAACTCCTATAAAATCTCTGGAGATCGAGGCACATATTGAATGAGGAGAGGCAGATCCCGTCAGCAGCTGTTGCCAGGCAGACCAAAATGCTGTACATTAGCATTGTTTGGCTTGCATTTATGTCTTGGAAGTGCAGATAACTGCTCTTGTATCCAGGGCCAGCTGTAGAGAATTCATTGCCCATGGGAAACTGGAAATCATACAGCTCACAGTCATGCAGAGAAAGCAATAGCTAAATGGTTTGCAGCCCCTCATATCTCGTTGCCCTAGGCAACAGCCTGCACTGCGGAAGTGGCAGATCCAGCCTTTCTCATATGAAGTCTGTAACATATGGTGTTAATATATGGATTGATACTATGAAAGCCCTACTGTAGTACCATTGGGGTGCTCACATATTAGGTGACAAGGGTGGGTGCATAAACAGTCTCAGGATAAGAGCTGCTGGTTTCCATCCAAGGTCTTTGAGACACAGATGGAGGTAACTGGAAGCACAGAGATTATAGCCTGTACTCATGGATGTGGGGCATCTGACTCAAGATCCTCTCAGCTTGGCTTTTCTTGAGCTCTTACAGGAACTGACCCAAGATCCCCAAATGAACTCAACTCAATTCTGACAGTAGGTCATAAGTCTCAGCTGCCAAGGCAGTGCCTGCACTGTGCTGCCTCTTAAACCTGTTTGCAGCAGGGGCTATAGCTGGGTCGGCTACAGCTGAGTACACTCACACAAACACATCTGGTCCTGCAGAGTGCTGAGTGCCAGCAGTTCCCCATTTATTCACAGAGAAATAAAGAGCTCTTTGCAGCTTTCTGGATCAGAGCCACTCTGTAATATTGATAAGAGATCATTTCCCATCACTTTTTTGCAATGTTTCAAAGGATTTTGGCTTCTGCGGCAATTCAACATTTACTCCCATGTTTGAGTAATCCAGGTCAGGAATCAGTGACTTTTAAAATCAAAAGCTGGACTAACATCCAAAAAAGGACCTTTGTATCTCTGTTTAAGCTTCCAGAAAGTCAGCTTTGCATTCACTGTAATACTCCTGCACTTACTGCAATGGAGTCCTCGGGGAACTTCGTCTCTGTTGCATTCATGTAGCTCTGGAATCAAGGAAGCTCTGCCAGTGCAAGAGAGGGCTGAGCTGGCTGCCTTGAGGTGCCAAACAAGCCCCTGTGTCCTCAAATCAGGAAGGCACTAGATAGCAGTACCTTATACCAGAGCCAAACCATGGGTGCAATCCATCTTTGAGGCAGATGGGGTATGATATTGAAATGAGTGGCAGTGCATCTCTATGAAGGCATGGAGAATCAGTGCTTTGGCTGTGCTTGTTTAGCTCTTGACTGCCTAAAGGATTCAGGACTCAAATTTCATGACAGCAGTGATTTTGGAACAATGCATTTTCAAGAACACTCCAAACACAATGCACAGCAGGTGCAAAGCTGTTTTTGAACTATTGCATGCATGCTGTTCTGGTAAACAAAATAGACAATCATTTCATGTCAGCATGGATTTTTGATCCTGGTTGCCTGTCTTTCCTTTGGCCATATTGTCTGGGATATTGTTCTGTACTGTCAGGTCCCTCCAATGGCTGGAAAAGATAGAGACAGAACACAGCAGCTTTGTAAACTAAATGCTAGGGTCCACTGCAGTTTGGGATTGTCTGTCTCAGTTCAGTGCTTCCCTACTACACGGCAAGGAATATTCTAATAGAAAACAGGATAAAGGACTATTGATTAATCCTGAATTATTTGCAGGCCTCTGCTGAAAAGGCATCAGCCTTCTGTAATGCTGCACTGCAAATGACAAGAAGTGGGTGCATACAAATCTATTTTACCCTTGAATTATTGCTTCAGACTTATACCAGCCTGAGTTCACATGCTGGACATGGCTCTCTGCCAGTACATGAGTTCAATCATTCCTCAGAGGCAGTTATGTCTTTGGACTCACAGATGTTATCTATGTTGTACTTACATGACAGTGGAGCTTGAAGATACTGTGATCTCAACCCAATTGTCCCCTACACATCTGTCCCTATGCCAAAGTGGAGCCTGCTGTCCTTTCCTCCACTAAATTCACAAGCTTTTATTTACACTGTTTCTGCTCTCAGAGCAGTACTTCCCTCCATGCCATGATTTACAGATCACTTAAGGTATTTATAAGTGATATTTTTCCAACTATGCATGTAAGAGTTGGCTGTTTCTTCACCCAGGCTCCCTCCTGTTCCTCGCTTTCAATTCTGGGCCATGTCTGCTGCACTGGTTAGTGTGAGTCACCAAAGCTGACTAACTAATAATGATCCATGTGCCATATTATCCCTTTCACATCATTCTCCAGCATTTTCTCATGTGAGCAGGAGCAGGCAGCTTTGTAGAAAACTGAGATTTCTCCCAGTCACTGACCCACTGACCATCTGGGGAAATCCACATGTTACTGTGCTGAACTCTAAAGTGAGGTACAAGGGGCTCAGTCAGTGAGCTACAACACATCAGCATTAACACAAAACATTTATGGTTTATCTTCTCTCAAATGCTTGAACACAAGCCCAGCACTGAAAACCAGGAGAAAACATACAAACGGGGCTAGTATCATATACCAGACACTGTGCTGTCAAAATGACTTTAGGTGTCATCCAAGCCTCATCCAGAAAGGTTCATCCTAGATTGAATGCCGAGTCATTCCTCAGGGGCTAAGAGAGGCCTCAAACATGGTGCCGAAGAAGGGAGAAAGGAGTAACAGCAATGAAATTGCTTAGCTTATTCTCTGTTCACTGAGACGGTCTGGTGCTGGAAGTACCTTCCCAAGCACTGAACCTGTTTCCCCCAGGGAGATGTCTTCTCAGGGGATCTCTTGGATTCAGGCACATATGGAAGGCGAGAAAAGGAATTAAATAAAAGATGAGGCAAGAGGTGGAAAAAGGCCCTTGTATTTAACAAGCTGCCAGGAATTGTGATAGATGTCAGCTCATTTTAATTTCCAGTGAGGCCATCTGAGCTTCCCTCTGCCACAAAGACAGGAACTGACAGGGGCTCCTCTCCACCTCCTTTTGGCCCTATTTGCTTTTTAATCTTGGGATTTAGCAGTGCGGAAGGGTCAGAACTGCCTACCCTGTTAGCAATTGATGACTTCTGTCAGCACCAGCAGCTTTCATTGTGCCTGATCCAGAGACCTCACACAGGAGGAAACCTCCTATACTTGCTTTCCCCTGGAGAGTCTCCTCGCCTCCTCCTTCCAGGTACCCCTGGGCTTGCTCTGGAGTGTTCAAGATGAGAGGGGAAGTGCCACAGTCTGAGTAGCTCATTGAAAGATGCTGCAAGAAGTTGTTTTTCCCCTGCTTGTGACCTAAGCTACCTCATTCTTCTTTTTTTTAATTATTATTTAATAACCAACCTCCCCCCCTCCCCCAAAAAAAACCCCAAAACCAAACAACAAAACCTGAACAAAGCAAACAAAACCCAACAGAAAACCACCACATAGTGTTTGTAAATGCCTGCTCTGGAAGTCAGAAGTTCCTGCTTTCTGCTGTATTAAAACGGCCATAAAGGGCTAACACTCTGAAATAACAGTCCTGAGACAGAGGTGGGTTCAGGAAAGCGATGAGAAGAGCTGACCCAAACATCAGACATATAGACTTGCTTGCAACTGAAACATGCATCTTAGAATAATTTGTTTGAGTCCCAACCACTTTCCAGGAACCAACAGACAAACTGCAGAGCCCAGTAGAGCTTTCTAAGGATGCACAGGACCCAGTGCCCAGCATGCGTAGCTGTGGAAGTGACCATGGGCACTACTAATACTAATAGCAAAACTCGGATTCTGCCACCTGACTTTCCTTCAATAATTTCCTCACATGTTGAAAACTCCTGCATGCCTTCACTCCATGAAACAAACACCTACAGCCATTACTGAGGTAGGCTGGAAAATAAAGGACAGACAGAGACTGCTTTAGCATTAGATTTAACAGCAGCAATGTGGAGGCTTTTGAAACAGACAGTGACCTACAGATTGACAGATTGGATCACACCTCAGTTTCATCCAGCCTAGTACCCTGTCTCCAACAGTTGCCATCACAAAATGCATAAGTAGAAAGTGTGAAAACCCTGCAGCAAGCAGATGGTGGATGGCAGCTACTCCTATTCCATTTTCTCCCCAACGTTTTGGTCTCTTACTGGACTGAAAATGAAAGCTCAGAGTTTAAAAGCCAGTTTTGGAGATTTTATCAATAAATGAGAAAACAGCTAAGGCTGTAAGCAGCCTTTCAGTTCTGTGGGGCTCTGCATGGCTCTGCTTACTGCATGCTGCTGTAAGAGAAATGATTAATGGTAACACACCTGGATATTGCAGGATTTTTCTAACTTTCTCTTCAATTCTGTTAAGGATGGTAAAGTCAGTCACATCCCGTATGAAACAGTATTGAGCTAAAGTAAAAGATGGAATGTAAAAGCGAAACACCTCCAAGCTGCTCTTTCCTGAAACAGAAGCAGCCTTAGTGCCGACTACTGTTTCTACTGGTTGTGGGAAGCTCTTTAGTTACCTTTGTCTCCCTAAACATGAGGCCAAACTATCACATAAATATTTTCCCTTGAGACAAACTAGTGTTCTGGATCCCCAACTCGTAACAATTTCTTATGGTCTTTATTTCTGATCACGCCTCAACAAAGCAGGTTAGAATGTGGGCTTTATACAAATACCACGTCCTACTTATAATATTCTACATTTTGGAGAGTGCACCAGGCACATCTGCACATTTTTCATAGATTTCTGTGAAAGGAAAGCTTGACTTCCACTTTTTATAGGCACAAACTTTGCAGGATTAGCAAAACATTTTAAAATAGTTCCTTATTAAACAGTTCACAGTGAAACAGCTGCACAGAATAAGCCATATAGAATGGGGTAAAATTAAACACAATCTAGGAACAAAAATGTAAAGAAGTAGGTTTTCTAAGCTGTGAAACTAAAAAAGATAAATTGTTATTACCTCTCCTTTCCCCCCTTCCACTTTCCCATGTGGATTTTCTGAGGTCTAATAGAATGAGTGTATTAGCATTTTCTTCACTAATTGTATCTTTCTTTTCTCTTCAGTCACTATTCTCATATTTTGCATGAACTTAATATTTTATGACCTTTGTCACTTCAGCAAATTTGGTAGAAATTGGCCAACAGTTCAAAAGCTTTATTGGGGTACAGAGAGAAAGATGCAGATAACATGATAACAAAAAGTCAATTTTTTAATAGAAGTAGGTTAATAGGGAAAGGAACTCCAAACTACCACTTCTCATTAGCATGAGATCCCAAGCAAATTTAGCAAACACATTTCTGCAGTCTTCTATTGTCCTGTTTCATTGGGAATGCAGTGATAGATGCACATCCCATGACTGTATCTTACTTTTGGGTAAGGAGACCTGGTGTGCTGTCGTTGGTGGAAAAGACCAGTCGCCCCTTGCTGATCACCAGAAAACTGAAAGTAGGACAGAGCCCTAGAATCAGTGGTTCAAAAAGAGTTCCTGAAATGCATGAATGCTCTAAAACAAAGGGAAGGATTTTCTTTTGCAGGCAGGGGAATTTGCATTGCCTCGATATAAGCCTTTGCATAGAAGTAGCAGAAGGCCTATTTGATAGGGTACCTTGAAAGCTAGTTTCTTAAAAAAATCTCTTTTGAGTGCCCTTGCTGTACATGGACACAGATCAGAAACATTGCAATCATCTATCCAGCTGTGACATATTAGTTTATTTGTGGTTTTGCAGCATAAAACAGATTCTGTGGCTTGTGATGCTAAGCCATTGGCCTTGGACAAGAGCCAGCTCGGGTTGTTCCATTCTGCTGACATAAATTCCTCTCAAACAGTCAAGTGGATGCAGTATCATCCTTCACTTCCTGTCCCAAATTGTAGCACAGCTTCTCTTCACATACACAGATATTTTACACTGCTCCTCAGAGCTGGTGGTTAAGCCAAGAGTCGTAGGAATTGACCCACCATGGTTAATAAAAATTTTAAGTGATTGTGTAAGTTCTGAGATGTCCATCCTAAATAAAGTTCTACTACTGACTTTCCTTTTGATCTCCATCAAGCTGCTTAAATTCTTTTTTTCTATTCATAAAAATTAATATGGTGCATAAAACCAGATGAAAGCTGACATTAATGTATGTTTTTCTTGTATATATAATTTGTGCAATGTACTGCTTTCTGCAATTTCACATCAGTGCCTCCCCTACCAGGGCTGCTGACAGAGAGCTCATCTGGATCCAGTTGTCATGTGAAGATGTGAGGAGCTCTTACAACTTGACTGGAAGTTAAGGGGAGCCTCTAAGAAAACCCTGCCTCTAATGTGCTGTGGAATTCTCTACTGGTAAGAAGAGACAGCATTTTCCTTTTGAGACAGCTGACATTGGTTCTGGCAGCTCCATCTTATTATAAAATCATTTTAAGAATAAAAATCTGTGGAAAATGGGGCACTGGGTGGAGGTGCTTCTGCACGTAACTGTGCCCAGGACATTGCCCACACATAGCAAAGCTGGCTTCAGACTTCTGGGAACCAACTGCCAAGTGTGGGTGGGTAGTGAATGCACAAAAGCATATTCTGGTGGGCTTCACAAGCTGGAAGAGCTGCACCATTCCCACAGGCAAACAATCCTGCTGTCAGCACCAGGCATATCACCCAGCAAAGGTTCTTCCCTCCCCATCACAGAAGAGCTGCCACTTGCCCACCTACCCAAAGGACACACTTTTTTCAAAAGAGATGAGTGTTTCCCCAACACCTCCCAACAATCAAGTTTAATGAAAGTAGGTTAAATTAAAAAAAGAAACTTGACGCAGTTTTGGTGACAAGATTGTGTAACATTTTATGATAAATCTTGGATAGCAAGCAGAAAGCCTGCTAGCATTCACAAACTACTCCTGTCCCAGACACCTGTGGTGGCCCCATTACCTCACCCACACCAGGGCAATCAGGAATAATCCGAGAGGCTGAGGGAGCACAGGGCTATTTAAGAGATCTAATTTGGTCTTCTATTGTTTGATGCTGTGTAAAGATGTGCTACAGGGTGGGATGCATGGTACTAGAAAAGTACCAAGTTAATACAGCTACTGTGGAGTAGGTAAATAACTTCAATGCTTTGGTTTTAACCTGAGTGAAGCAGGTAGCTGTATGTATGAAGTTTGTAGCAGGATAAGAGGCTTTTTACAAGAGCTGTCTAACACAACATGAGTCAGCTAATGAGGGATCAAAGCTTCTGCCCAGGACAGATAAGTTCAGCTCCAGGCAATTAACTATGTTTGTGACACTCTTATTGACACATTAAAAATAAACTGGTGTGTCATCTACTTCACACAGACTAAAATGATCCCATAAAGGTTTTATTGCAGATATAAAGGTCTGTCTTTTCAATGCTTCCATAAAGTTCTTGTTTGGCTTTTTGCAAATTTTGTGAATGAGTTTCTTCCCTCCTGCTATTGGGTGAGCTGATTGCTGTGCTCCCAACCAAGAGTTGGCTACATTCTAGACAGGTTAAATGCCATCAGTCCAAGTGGTAATATGAGGGTGATGACAGATGTTGTAAAAATAGTAAACACTATAAGGCATGTTCATGGTGAGGGATCCCCTCAGTTTGCTAAGGATAAGAGCCCTTTCACTTGTTTGAGCTGTAAATATTCCCACTGAACTTTCAAGAGACCCCTGCAGCTGCCCAGGAATTACTGTTTCAATAAGCTACTGCTGATCCAGCTAAGGCAACTCATGTTACAAGGTGTGATTCATAAACATGGAACATCATCAGTGGGTTTGGAAGAAATGTTCTTCCTTTGGCCAATAACAATTTTTTTTAACATTACTTGCTTCCAGTTTTGCACAGCTGCTTTTTCTAGTTACATGATTTGATAAAAAAAATGCACACTGTCTACAAAAAGGCAGACTCCACAAGTAGGGTCTTATTTCTAGGTCTTGAATGGATAGGAAAATGGTGGGATTATCCTTCCCTGTTGCAAGCTGGTGAGCTAGGCTCTTGCCTCAGTGTGAAATAGAAAAAAATCAAGATCTGTGAGCTTCATTCCTCTCCTTAGGACTGACCTGCTGAATGACCTCCAGGAAACCAATGAGAGCCTCTAGCCTCAGCCACATGACCCAGAAACCTATTTGTCAGGTAACAGGGGAACGGTTTATTAACATCTTTCTAGAGTCCAGGATGATTTCTTACATTACTAAATGCTAACATAATGCTATGTTACCTCTAACAAATCCCTCCTGACATCAAGGAGGGTCCTCGATATGGATGATAGGGGCCTGTATTGAGTCTTACAGGAAAATCAGGAGATGCACAAATCTCTTTGGCTCCACTGAAATACTCTTCCTAAAAAAATATGTGTCTCATATTGAATCCCAAATCTTCATAATAAAAATGTGAATTCACATGGCTTTGTGTCAATCTGAATTTGTACAACTGCAAAGCAACTCATGTTGGCATCACTGGGTCAAAGAGGCTGATGCTGCAAGCTCTCCTGGCAATCATACTCTCTCTCACATACCAAGCCCCTGCTGAGGCTACCAGCAGCACCAAGACTGACCCCTGGAGAAGGGCTTGGAGAGATGGGACCTGGTCTTAAGTATTTTATTCAGTTTAAGTCTGCTTTTGTGCTATTTCTTAAGGCAACCTACCAACTGCATTTGCTTTCTTAAACTTAGTTCAGCTGCTACAGCTAATATCAAACCCAAGAAGAATTTTGGTCTAAAATCTTAATGGTATATTCTCCAAAAGCCACCTTTTGGTCACACATTTCATATACAGACTGAGCAAAGTCAATGGCAAAGGCATTTCAGGAACCTGTACAACATCTTTGGCATTCACAACACACAATCCATTACAAACATTGACAGCTATAAAATTTGCTCCCATGTAATTCAATTAAAAATATTCTCTTTACATGATACAACACAGCCACAATCTGCTTTAACTCAATTGTGTGTAAAAAAAGAGGGTCCTAAAAGCTTTTCTCAGTTGATATTTTAATGACCAGCATCTCCAACTGTCTTGCTAGCTTCAAGTTATTTGGTTCCTTGTAGTTTGGTCACCAATGCCAGCAAGTGGGTAGCCAGCTCAGACTTAAAAGGATGCCAGTGCATAGTATAGGGCCTTACCTGTATTCATTAGCATTTGAAGGTTAGCAAACAGTAAAACCAAGCCTGGCATGGAGAAGAGCTTTGGGGATCCTGTCCTAGCACCTTCCAGAAACCTTGAAACAGCAATAGCAATAAAAAAGACTCTCTGAGAATGGGCTGCTATTCTAGTATCACAAGAAAATGCAAAGCATATTAGCACTTCTGTTGCTCTAGCATCCTTCCACCATCCCCTTTTCTATACCACCTCCCCACAAGAAGGACTGTGCTTGGGTATTTTACACAGATCAGTTCACAGGTAGGACACTCTCTGCTCTTATTGTTTCTGCTTTTCAGAGAACTGCATGCTTGAAAAACAAACCAAACCAACAGTAAAAGGCTGTCTAATTGCCAAAAGCCATGTGTTTGCAATCTGCTGATGGCTCCTATTTCATGCACAGGTGTAATATTGTCACACAAAGGCTTCCTGCCTGTGCAGAGCATCAGCACCTCCTGGGGGAATAGGGCCCCCAAATCTACACAAATGTAGTGAGAAGAAAAATAAAGATGTCTTACCCACATGGGTGATAACCGTAGTCAGTCGCTGGGTGAGCTCCTGATGTGACATCTCTTCTTCTTTTAACCAAAAAAGCATTTCACACAGGGAACTGCACAGCATCCAAAAAAAGATGCACTCGGAGTGGGAGGCTGCACACTCACTGCCTCGCTTGCACACAAAGCGAGGACCACTCCCACGGCACGGCCCTTCCAGCTCTCACATCTTCTGCCGGGTGCTCACCTCTTCCAATTTGCTGCCGTCCATGCATGGACCTAGAAAAGCTCCTTCTGAAAGAGGATTTTACCCCCCTTGACAACAGGAAAGGAGCAGGAGGGGGGGGAAATAAAAAAGGAAAAAGAAACAGGCGAGTTGATTGCTTATGGGTTTGGGGTTTTTTTCTCCCTTCTCCCGTGGATGAGGCAAAGGATAAAGAGACAAACCAGCAGGCAGATACCTTCCTCCAGGGAGACTTTTGGATGGTGATGCTGTGAGTCAGGGAAAAATCCTGGAGGTAGGAATGGCATCGGGAGGAGCGGAGCTGGCAGGAGAGCTGTAACAGCAGCAGCTGCTCTGTGACGCTCTCTTCACCAGAGTGCCTGGGATTTGAGAACAACCCACCCACAGCGTCCAGTGCTCCCCTTTGGCCTCTGGGACCCAGATGCATTACAGGCTGTCCCCAGGTGAAACCCCCCAATGTCCCCAGAGACCTTACTCCCACCCCCTCTAAAAGCCCTTGCCTGACAAATGGGGCTACTGTATACATGGAGGAGGTCAGTAGGCTTTTTAGGGGTGTTGTGGCCAGTGGCTTTGTTGCCCTCCTGCACAGACAGAAACCCTAGGATCCTGGTGTGACTGAGCCCACAGGACCCTCTCCAGTTGCACTCGTACAAGAAAGGTGAATTAATTAGCCCTGGGTGCTGGGCAGGACTCACCTGCGATCATGGCCACAGAGATCAGCTGTGCCCATGGGCAGGCAGGCACTGGTGGACATCAGTGGGCCAGAGCAGGTTTGTGGGGAGCAGCTGCCCCTGCGTGCCAGGGACACAGCTGAGCCTTGCACACATATGTGGCTGCCATAGGGCAACTGGCTGCCGAGCTACAGGAAAGCTTCGTCAGCACTCCTGGCTACAGACCCCAGCTGGGATCTGAGAAGAGGAAAAGTGAGGCAGGCAAGAAATTGAGAAGGGCAGGGTATGCCAGAGACTTGTATGTCTCCATTCCCTCTTCACGCTTCCTCCTTTAAAGCCTACCTGAAGCTCCACCCAAGATACTTCTGGAAACAGGGAAAATCTGTTACACATCTAAAAATAAAGAAACAGAGAAGGGCGCACTGCCTGCAAGATCTGCTCTATTCCTGTAGAATGGATTCAGCTCTAATTCCGGATTTCCCTACACATCCATAGGATTTTGCTTGGGTTCACCTTTCCAGACATGCCAAAGAACATGACAACATGTGTACACAAAGCTGGAGCTGTAAAATACGCCCGTGGGCTCATTGGATCACACAGCGTCCTGGTGTTGCAAAAGGCTTTATCTACCTCTGTGATGAGAAAATCCTATAATCAGTTGGCTGACCTACAAGCCAGTCTGAGTATCTGTGCTGTTGTAAGATTGACCAACTGTGCTGAGAGGTTTCTTGCATACTTCCGTTGAGTTAGTTTAACAGCAAGTCTGCCTGAAAACAAGTGAGGAGGATGACTTCAGAGCCACCAACCTGCCAACATTTTGGGATTAAAGCAAAAGCCATTTTTTTCTGAGATTCTCTTTTTACTGCCCATCTGTGCAGTAAAGTTCAAGCCGTAAAGACCTTTACTAATATTAAAAGGCTTCCCTCAACCAGGGAAGAGATGTTGTCATCAGGAAAAAAAAAGCATATGGGAAGCAGACTGACACCCAGACATAATCTTTGGAGGGGTCTGAAAGATCTGTGATGCTTTATTTTGCTCTTGGATTCTCACAGATTGCAGGTAGGAACATGGCACTAGAAAAGCCATCGTATTTCCAGACACTTAACAGATCTTTTTCTTTTTTTCTGCAGGCAGAGACACTGTATAATCCCATTCATAAATGAATTAAACTCCACTGAAAAGCTGAGTAGATGGTTTGCTCTCACTACTCCTACAGCAAGGCTGTTCACACACATCAAGGATAGCTAAGAGCCTTTGTCTTATTTCTAGCTAAATTAATTCTCGGTTATTTTAAGACCATATGCTCCTATACCAACATTGTTATTCAGCATCAGTAACTGCAGACACATGTACATTTGCTACTTTAAGATCTTTTTTCTCTTATTATTTATTCTTGCTATGTTAGTCTGCTTTCCAGTTTTCCACTATAGCTTCGATAACTTTTGAAGCTATTGGTCAATTGCAATCCAGTTCAGGAGACAGAAATTAGTTCTTACAGGTTCACTGAAAATTAGCAAGGTGTACAAAGCCTGAAGGCAGAAAGGATGCAATAGGGACTGAATAATGATGTTTTGTGGCGGCTCCCTGCCCAGCTTATACTGTGGGGTGGGTTACATAGGATTCAGTCAAAGTTGAGGGTGTTGTCCTACAATGTGAGTTATAACGAACAAAAGGGGGAAATTTGGGTTATTTTGGTGTGAAGGTTTGGGCTGCAGAACACAGCCATGGGATAGCAAACTCCACTAGTCTTACCAGTCACAGGTTGATTTCTTTACACTGCCAAGATTCAGTGGTGCCTGCATTAAAAAAGGCTGCTGTTCATAGTGTGTATTGCCATTACAAATTCCCAAATGGAAGGGCGACAGGGACTCAACCAAGTCAGAAATACTGCAAAAGTTCTGGTGATCCACAGTTCAAGACCCAATTTGAGAGGGGAAAACCAGGAACCTGGACTATAGGGATTTCTTGGAGACAGAGAGAAATGAAAGCCGTGTGCCTGTCACTCGAGGAACGGCTCAAAGATGCTGAAGCGACTTAGTCCATCGCTGTGATGGTAACAATTTCCAGTGCTGCGAATATTTGTGAAATTGAGCCAGCACTTTTACTACAAATACAGACTTCCCCTCTGAAGGACAAAAGCCCTTGCTGAAATACATGTGTTAGGGGTACAGAGGATGATGATTTACATTTCAGGCATGAGCCAGGGTCTCACTAGAAAGCAGGGCTGGGGGCTGTACGAACACCATGATTCCACTATTAAAATGACGGCCATCAGGCAAAAGAATTTGATTTCTCCATAGAGTGACAGCCTGACAAATCACCAGCCATTTATTAGATCCTGAATCAAACAGCTGAGGCTAACACATTGCAAGCAATTTTAATCAAGAGTAAATTGCACACTGCAAACAAAAAATATTTACAAGATCCTATGGCCTGGCCAGATGGAAGGGGAAACTCTCACAGCAAAAAATATATATAGAGATTAATGTAATCTTTCCTTCTTTTTCATCTTATGTAGCTATATATCTCTTTCTTGTGTCACTAAAAAACATTCAGCCAACTGAGACTGAAGGGCTATTAAAGATCAAAATGAGATCCATCCATGAAACTAGCCTATCTTCTTCACTGTATCGATTATCTCCATTTTCCCAGTCCTACATAACTCACCCATCTCAGTTTTTCAGGAAAATCTCCTTCCAGAACAAGATCACAACCTTCTGGTGTACAGAGTGTATCTGAAGACACTTTCATACCAGAAAAAATGGACACTGATGGAACAACAGAAAAGTTTAGAATCCCTGTCCCAATTTTCTTCTTTTGCAAACAAACTACTTGGGTATCATACCTCTTCTTCCCTTAACTTTTGCCTACAGACTGTATGATCCCATATCAAAGGCTGGGGCTTTATTGCTCGCTGGGAAGAACTCTAACACTGGTAGCACAATCAGGAAAGGTAATTACACTGTCACCACTTCTGCCTGATTATGGCAGTACTTCAGATCTGCAGCACATTTCCGTTAGTAGAAGAAACTGGTAAATGAGTCAGATACTTCTTTGATGCATACCTACAAAGAAGGCACACAGGGTGCAGTTTCCTTTCTCTAACATCAATCATGTAGTAAAGGAAAATACCACTCCATATTTCAAGTTTTCTTACTTTTGCTCTTTTTAGAACACTTCAGTCAACAGTGCTCTTGCTTAGCTTTTAAGAGGGTCACAGTGCTAGTGCTTCTCTGTCTGTTCTTAGCTTTTCCACTGTCCTCTCAGTCAGCTCCTGTGACAAATCTGGGCTTCTCTGCTGAAACTTGCATGTACACATTTTCTCCCGCACACAGGTCCCCCAGCAATGCCTAGGTCTCTACCTTCATGCATAGCCTCTTGCCTAAGCTTTGCAAAGCCTGACCTGCTTTGCTTCAGATGCTGTTTCAGCTACTTTACTTGAAAAGGAGCACAGCTGCTTCTAACATCCATTCTGAAGGAAAAGAGGCCACTGAAGACACTAGTTTTAGCAAAGCTCTCTGCTCCTCTCCCTTTCTTCCTTCCCCATCATAAACCTTTTTGTCACCATCATTTACATCAATCATGCACTGTCTGTGCTCCAGAACAGCTGTCCTGACACAGACTGGGGCAATAGCCCATCTGTGAGTAAGACCACTAATATACCCTTAGGAAAGACTATATGAAACAGGCCACTTAAAGAGAGAGTCCCTCTCCAGTATTTGCCTTTCAGATTGCAGTGGTCTGTAGTTCATGGACTCTCTGAGCTCAAGTTTGCATTTGCCTGATCATATTTAATACTCCATTTCTTCATGAATCTGTCTAGTTATTTTTTGAGTCTATTTATAATTTTGACAGCCAGAAAGTTTGGTAGCAACAAGATTTGCAATTTAAATATGCATTGTGTGAAAAAAAATACTTCTTTTGGTTTTAAATTTGAAGCCTGATAGTTCAATTTCAGACCTCTGGTTCCTGCATCTTGAGAGGGAATGAATAATTCCCTATTTGCAGTTTCCATCTTAGCCATGACTTTCCATACAGTGATCATATCTATCAGTCACTCTTTCCTGAGCTGAGCCAAATGCTGTCCTAGTTACTATCTCTTCATTAAAAAAAGCCAATTCATACCTTTCAACATTCTTGCCATCTTGCGTTGAACCTTCTCTTGTTTACGCAGCTTGGACAGCGAAAACTGCCAGTTTCAGTCTGCTTTATGTTGCGTACATAATTCTGACAGAAGTCTTCCAATGCTGAAAGTTATTAGATAAATGTTTGCTCTTAAACTTTTAAGAAAATCTGTATATACCTATTTGTATTGCATTCATTTATTTCAACACTTTCTACCATCTTTCCTCTTTTAAAACAAAGCCTGAATTTTGGACAAAGCTGTTGCATAGTGATCCTGTAATTTTTAGGGTCAGCTTACTTCCTAAAGTCTATGTAGTTTATTTTAAGGAAGCTACTTGTCCACTTTCAGTGTCATAAAAACCTCTGAGCTCATCTCCCAGGAAGCATTCATGTCAACTGGCTGAAGGTCTAGATTAATGGAGGCATGGGCAGGTCTCCAGGGCAGCAGGCAGAGTAATTTATAAAGATAGATGTCCTCCCCCTAATCAATTCTTCTGCCCTGCTACTGTCCCTAACCCCTGACATATTAGTTTTCTGCCAGATGAGCTCTTGAACCCTCATTCTATGGTTGTACACCTGCAAATGCTGGCATAAGGAGACTGGGAACAAAGGGGACCAGGCTCCCCATTTAGGTCAGCTCAAGCTGGTAAAAAACTGCCCTGCCACCAAAAGATGCAGTCTTCACCTCCCTACCCATCCCACGACATGCTCCTACTTCTACCTCCTGTCTGCTGTAGTAGTAGTGCAATGAATGGGATCATTTCCCTGAGTGGCTGGATCTATTTGTACTAGCTGTGAAACTAGACCTGAGGTACTTGGAAGGTACTAGGGTTCAAGTGTGGCTGGAAGACCTGGCTATGATGAGAATGAAGAAGGTTGCCTTCAACCAGTATCAGTAATGAGGCAGCTGCTGCTGGTGTACTACATTTTTTAAATACCAACACATCATGGGTTGTATAGCTTTATAAATTAAAATAAATAGTCTTAAATAGTCTTACATAAGAATAAATCCATCATGCACCAAATGATTAGCATTTTAAAGCTAAACTGGCCTTTCTATGCCAGTTTCTATTAAACTAACAGTTTCTATGGGCCACATTTGAGGAGCACTGAGGCTAGTGAAAAACGCAGTCTCTGTCATGGGAAATGCTGGAGTCAAGCAAATGAGAGGACATTGTAATTGTCTGAGCCTGATCTGCTGGACCTTTAGATGGTGAGTGAATGCAATTCAATAGAACAGAGCAAGCATAATTTTCAGTCCTTGTATATCTGAGGGGATGGGAGAGAAAAACAGGGAGCAAGAGAGAGGAGCTTGGGTTTCCTTATTCCTTTCTGGAATTTTTAACTTTTGTTAAGGTAACAAAACAAAAAGTTATGTTACAAAGTTAAGTTAATGTAGCAGACAGGAAGTTCCATTGCTGAACTGAACCTGAGGCTCATACATATTTGATAAAATGCTCAAATGCTAGGTACATTTGAAGCAGCCCCATTAAGGAGAGTGGATCGAATAGAGACCACCAAATAGAATGAAGGTTCAAAAATACAACAAACTTTATACAGTTTCAGAAAGAAAGCTAATCAGTTCTAGCTGCTTATACATCCTTACCATTTCCAAGTTACTGTGACTTGGAAGCACCAAATATAATCACAGTGGGGGGGGGGGGAATAGCATTGCATTTTCATCTAGAACAAGACAACTTCAGTAATTATATGTGTGGGCATTTCTTGCTGCTAAGGCTACAATCTGGATTTCATGCTTCAATAGCAGAATGCCAGATGAGAGGAAACAGCTTATTTAAAATTGCCCAGACAAGGATTACAGGCTTGTCTCACTGAGAGAATGAGGTATTTTCAGCCTGAATTCTTTCCTGCATCTCATTTTCCAAAGACTGTTCATCTGTTGCCATAGAGACCGTTTCCAACCTACTCTTTTCCCTTGCACAGGTTCTATTCTGGGTGATCACTACTGCGGCCGCCCAGGCCACTCTGGCTGTGCCTTGTGCCCAGGAGTAGCCAAGAGGAAATAGTAGAGCAGATCTGCAATCACACAATATACAGCTGCTGGTAGCAGAATTGCTTTTGGTTTTTATCCACAAAGCTGGTACGTAATTGGGAAGATAAGCTGTAGCCACCCAGCGCATGAAAATGTGGGCGTGCATCATGCCTGCCAAATCTGCCAGGATGCTTTTTTGTCACTTAAAGGGAACTGTCACATCAATCACACCCCTCATTTTTTTCCTGGCTTTGCTGTAATGGAGATTATTAAAGTAATGAGAAAACAAAAAGGATTCACTTTCACTTTACTGGTAGCTTTTGCACAAATAACCCCCGCGCCTGCACACCTGGGGGAGCTGCTCGCATGGCAACAGCAAGGGCCAGAGGAGGCTTCAGCAGCGACGACCATACAACCGCAAATCGCCAGGGGCGGCTGGGGCAGGGCAGGCCTGGGACAGACTCCGGCTTTTGTGCATTTCACTTCCAGTGACTCACAAGACGCACCGCAGCCGCCAGGCGAGGGGAGCAGCCCCTGTCCCAGGGCCGCCATGGCTCCCATCGCCTGGCAGGAGAGGCCCCTCCTCCGCTTGCTTACGGCGCTGCTTTGGTACGGGGCTTCTTTTTTTTTTTTTCTTTTTTCCCCCACTTGTTGGGAAAGGGGCAGTTGGGAGGGATGGCGAGGAGAGGCCGCCAACCGCCCGGCACCACACCGGAGCCGCCGCGAAGGGTAAGCGCGGCCACGGCGCCCTGAGGTAACGCCACCGCCCGGGAACCCCCGCTCCCCGCCTTGCACGCGCGCATCCCGCCACCCCCCTCCCCACTTCGGAAACCGGAGCATGCGCAGAACTGCCTGCGGGCACCGCGCGGCGCGTAGCTCCTAGGCGTTACGTCAGGGACCGTCTCCACAGGGCCGAGCTCTGTGGTTGGCTCTCGGCGGGCGGAAGCGGCTCCGCCC
>VYZV01020047.1:23691-54930 GCA_013401275.1 Pandion haliaetus | reverse complement strand
GGCCAGTCAATCTCACCTCTGTGCCAGGCAACACTATGGAGCGGATTGTCCTGGAGACTATGCTAAGGCACATGGAAAATAAGGAGGTGATTAGTGACAGCCAACATGGCTTCACTGAGGGCAAATTGTGCCTTACAAATTTGGTGGCCTTTTATGATGGGGTTACAGTGTTGGCGGATAAGGGAAGAGCAACTGACGTCATCTACCCAGACTTGTGCAAAGCATTTAATGCTGTCCCACGTGACATCCTTCTCTCTAAATTGGGGACACATGGATTTGACAGATGGACCACTTGATGGTTAAGAAATTGGCTGGATGGTTGCACTCAAAGAGTTGTGGTCAATGGCTCGATGTCCAAGTGGAGACCAGTGGCGAGTGGTATTCCTTAGGGGTCAGTACTGGGACTGGTGCTGTTTCACATCTTTGTCGGCAACATGGACAGTGGGATTGAGTGCACCCTCAGCAAGTGTGCTAATGACACCAAGCTGGGTGGTGTGGTTGATATGCTGGAAGGAAGGTATGCCATCCAGAGGGACCTTGACAGGCTTGAGAGGTGAGCCTGTGTGAACCTCATGAAGCTCAACAAGGCCAAGTGCGAAGTCCTTCACATGGGCTGGGGCATTCCCAAGTACAACCACAGGCTGAGTGATAAGTAGATTGAGAGCAGCCCTGCAGAGAAGGACTTGGGGTTCTTGGTTGACGAGAAGCTCAACATGACCTGGCAATGTGCACTTGCAGCCCAGAAAGCCAAATGTATCTTGGGCTGCATCAAAAGAAGCATGACCAGCAGGTCAAGGGAGGTGATTCTGCCCCTCTACTCTGCTGTTGTGAGACCCCATCTGGAGTACTGTGTTCAGCTTTGGGACGCCCAACATAAGAAGGACACGGACCTGTTGGAGCAAGTCCAGAGGGCCACAAAGATGATCAGAGGGCTGGAGCACCTCCCCTATGGAGACAGGCTGAGAGAGTTGGGGTTGTTCAGCCTGGAGAAGAGAAGGCTCCAAGGAGACCTTATAGCAGCCTTCCAGTACCTAAAGGGGGCCTACAAGAAAGCCGGAGAGGGACTTTTTACAAGGGCACGTAGTGATAGGCCAAGGGGTAGTGGCTGTAAACTGAAAGAAGGTAGATTTAGGTTAGATGTAAGGAGGAGTTCTTCACTGTGAGGGTGGTGAGACACTGGAACAGGTTGCCCAGTGAGGTTGTGGATGCCCCATCCCTGGAAGTGTTCAAGGCCAGGTTGGATGGGGCTTTGAGCAACCTGCGCTAGTGGAAGGTGTCCCTGCCCATGGCAGGTGGATTGGAACTAAATGGTTTTTAAGGTCCCTTCCAACCCAAAGCATTCTTTCTACGATTCTATGATTCTACAAAAAAAAAAAAGCCCAACATGGCTTTGAGGGATAAAAAAATGTCTTTCTGTTACCATTTTCTGAGGTTTAATGACATTTTAAAGTACATGGATAAGTGTAAATTTGATTTATTTTGGAACATCTGATACCACATCCATCCAGTAAACTATAAGATCCAGCTGTCCAAGTAAACACTCTATGTCAAATTAATAACTTACCCTAGTTTGGCTGAACCTCTTGGGTGCTTTTTTTAAAAATATGTGTGTATATATGGATATATAAATATACACTTGCACATGCATATATATATATTTATATAAAGGAATATCTACAGACTTGGACTGTTTAACTATTGCCAAGATCATTCTATAATGTTTAAATATAAAATTAATAAAACAATAACAGAGATATCTGTGGTACAGTTAAAAAAGCAACATGCTCTATGATCTATAAATAAACCTGTGCAATTTCGCAGCATATACTATTGCAAATATTTTTGGATTTGTTTATATGGAATGGGAACTGGAGTGGAAACAATGAGATGAAAATTGTGTTCTGAGTAGTCCCAGAAGGAATACCTCTGCTTGGTCAAATGGCAGCAGATTGCTTCTGGCATCCATGGGAAGATGTCATTCGTGTCATCACACAATGGCCTAGACTGTTCTTTTATGCTTTCCCATTATTTGTTCTCTTTTCTACATGCTTCAGTACATTCTGGCAGTGGACATGTTTTGGTTTGCTTTTTGGAAGGCAGAGATGTGAACTAACAAATAGACCGACAATTATATTATAGGCTAATACAGACTTACAGAATAATGAGCTGGTACAGGATGAGGTATTTCAGGGAGTTACATTATGAGCACATTTTTAATATTAAAAATTTGCATTAGCAGCTTTATACTGTTCTGCATTATCATAAAGAAGAGTTTTTCACAGCTCTGTGCAAATTTTTTGTGCCTGGCAGTTTAAAATTGAGCAGTAATGCTTGCAGCCAGATAGCTTTTTGGCTTACATGTTACTCTGCATACATCTACATCCATATGGAAGTAAAGGCTTTTGCTTTACCAGCCTGTAGATTTTGTGTGCATTCCCTTGTCTTTGTAGCATGAGTGGGGTTGGGTTTTTTTAAGATTTTAGCAGGGTTTTTTTCCAGTTCATTATTAGGTGAGGATCCATCTCTCCTTGCTCTTCCCTTCTGTATCCCACCTTTGTCTTGACAGAATACTTAGAATTAGTTGTACTTCCCCCAGGGACTTCAGGACACCTGTCTGACATGGCATCTGGGTTGGATTGCCTGAATACCCAGCACCCACACAGCATTCTCCAGTTCAGTTTTATTCCCAGAATGCTTCCTGGTGTTCTGCAAAGACCTGGAAATTGGCATTCACGTCAGCATGGTTTTGGCTCTTTAGACTTGGGAAATCAGATCTAAAGTTAAAAACTGAAATCCCAGCCTTTTTTTAAGTACATCACAACTAACTCTTTATTCTAGAAGCAGCAGTCAGGGGGTTCCACGGTCATTGTAGTGGCAGAACAAACAGCATGTTTTATTTCTTCTTCTTTCCCTGCATTAATACCACTGAAATGCCTATAACATGAACACTCCCCAAAATTTTTATAACTAATCCTCATCCCTTGGATTATGGGCTCTGTTCTTTCAGAATAGTGTCCATCTCTCCAAATAATTTATGTTTCCCAAACATTAGCAAGTCGTATGTTCAATACAACATCTTTTCCTTCAGAGCTGCAATTTTTATTAATCTTGTCTGAAGCTGGAGTATTACAAATCGTTTTGTTGTATGTGTGATATGATGTGAATTGCAACCTATGTATCATAGAATGTGCTATCAAAGTAGATGATACAGGATTTTCAACATGTCATGTTCTAGTTCAAATAGCGAGTTATTATTTCCCTTATGAAAAGATTTAAAAGTATTTTTTTGATTTCTTTTTCTTTATATTTTTTAGCTTGATTTTGGTTTTCCATTTGATGGGTGCCATGAAAATTACTATTATTCTACTCTGATACAGTCAGGGGAGCGTATCAGTTTTAATCTTAAAATAACATTTTTGTCCTCCAAGCACATTAATAGTTATGCTCAGTCACGTGCTGTGAACATATGAACAAAGTGATCCCACATATATCTTTATGGCCTCCTTACCATAGACAGTGAGTGTTTGTAGCAGGGTATGACATGAAAGCATGTAAAAACTATTTCTCATTCAAAACACTATTTCCTAGCCTGTTAGATTTAATGCTATGTGTGCTTCTAGCAGGCATTTCTGTGCTCATCCAGATGCTGGCTCTGGCAGTGTGGAAGAATGTGCCTGTATACTGTGGGAGATACCCACTCCAGGACACTTGTTTTCTTTTAAAGGATGCTTCGTACAGGATAAAAACTGTTTTCAGGAGCTCTTTTTATTAAATCCTGAGAAGTTAGGTTATTAAAGGTTTAACAGTAGCCAGAGAGATATATCTCTTCAAGGACAGTGAAATTGTCCCAGTCTTGTCTTCCATTTGAAGGCAGAATTGTTTTCCAAAGGAAATACACCTTGATACCTTTCCTAGTGTTTCAGGGCCTGAGATAAAATGTGGTTGTTTCCTCTCAGCTTTAGTCTTCATTGGGCTGTAGTGTGCCAGAAACACTGGAGCTCTACATGCCTGTGAACAGCTTTTGACAATGCATCTCTTTCTCCACTGGATTTAAAATATGCATAAAATGTTATGTATTTTCTTTTCGGTGACATAGTCTTCCGGTCCATCCAAGGAATACAAGTTCCCTCATGAGCCCCTGGTGCACACCACTGGACCCCTGTAAGCCCTGTGCACATCCTTCCCTCTTCATACACTTTGGCAGCTGGGCATTGAGCAGAGGTCTTTGCTCAGTTGGCCACAGTGAATCTCCAATCCTTTAAAGTCTATGTTTTCTTTTTATGTTTTCAAGTTTAGGAAATGATGGTTTCCTAGAGAGCATATCACATTTCATGCAGTGTCCCCTGCCAAAAATAACCATTGTCTTGCTTTCATTAAGACTTTTGGACATTAAGACTGCTCATAGTTGGAGATTTCACGTGCAAATTACAGCCAGATATCAAAGCTCTGTCTGAAGAGACAGCTGATTTCTTCATCTTAAAGCTGGTTATGAAGATTGCATCTGCTTTGTGTTTAATTTTTATTAAGTTCTTTGATATTTGCGTTTTAAAAACAGAGGGTTTCCGTGATGCCTGTTCACTTTTGGTTCAGAACTGGTGATGCTTGGCCTTTACGTCTGATGGTAGCTCTATTTGTTCTTTACCAGCAAATTTTTATTAGGATGAGGTCCAATGGAGCTCAAATAAGCATCATAGCAGAAAACAAGATTAGTTCAGTGTGCGATGCTTCGCCACATAATTCTCATTTTGAAAGCAGTCTGGGATTTGCAAGTGTACAGGAGTAACCTTTATCAGGCCAACCTTTGCACAGGCTGCCTTTTCCTTCCTTTCTTATTAGATAAGGACATGCAGTCTCACTTACGGAGAAAGGATCGTAATTGTTTTCCTTCACACAGATACTCTCACAAAGCATTATAGAAATGACATTAACAGCATGCTGAAATGCAACGACACATGGGAGTTTTTTATCCTGACAATGAATTATCACTCTCTGCAGCAGGAAAAAGACTATTTGCCTCCAGGTACTGGTGAAAACCTGTAGGGAACCTTTAATAAAAGTATTTAGAGAACCTTGAATAAAAGTCTTTAGAGAACCTTGAATGGCTACCTACAGCAGAGAGGATTTCCATCTTGCTTCATCTGAGAGATTGATCTCTCTAGGTGTGTGCAGACATAGTCTAAAGCTATGCAGACCTCATTTTTTCATACCTCAGCAAGTGCTGTGCTTTCAAGAAATGTAAAATGATAGTTCCAAAGTCAGCAATTGGTCTCAAATCTCATGCTACAATACCTCAGCTCTGTCTTTGCCTTCTACCTGCATTATGTGTCGTTTCAAACTGTGAATTGTGGAGGATTTAACGATGAGCATCACTGGCAAGTCTTTCCTGGTCTGCAGTTGGGACTGCGTTGGTTGAGTTGTTTCACCTGGTCTCCACTGGCTCCCTGAGGTTTTTTCTACCCCCACAAAATTCAGCAAAATAAAGTGTTTGTGGCAAGTGGGGGTTGCCAAAGTATCAAATTAGCATAAATTACCAAAATAACAAATAACACTGCTGACAAAAAAGTGTGTCCTAAAAATCTAGTCCCTTTGTGGGCAGGGGAGTGATTTTATTCAAAGAGGGGAAAAGATTTATTTTTTTTTCCAGCAGCAGTTGACTTAAGTGTTTTTTTCCTACTTGCAAAGCTGTTTTCAGCATTGCAGACATTCATTTTATATTACTCAAAAGGGATGCTGATAGCTTGTCTCTGAAATCTGAAATAATCAATGCCTTTAAAGCCAGTAGTCTTTTTTGTGGCCCACTTAGAAGCTTTGACTGCTTTATGCAAATGACTGCATTTCAACTCAAACTTCATTTTCAAACTTACAAGTTTTACCTACGGTCCTCACTGCTCTGGGCCTGTCATGCTGAGGTATGAGGAACAGCAAAGACTATCATGTTCACATGCTTGCAGTGTGTCTGTGGGATGTATAAGGCTCTCAGCTTGAGATGGTTTCACATCTTCCACCTCCTGGCTGTCAGTCTAGTAGCTCAACACCACTTGAGTAAGTAGTTAGAAACAATTGCTTCTATGGGGCAGCAGGTATCACAGGGGCACCTGCATGTTGCGAGGGATGTCAACCCCTTCTTCGTGTCTCTGTTCTCTGCAGTACTTTTTGCTTCTAAGTCAGGATGAAGCCACCAGAAACAGGCAGGAGGTGGTGATAACTAGTTAGGAGGTGTGAGACTGAGACTGAAAGTGGGAATGATGGACACAGACTAGCAGACTGCCGGAAAGCTTCATTGTGTTCATACTGTAAGATCCTCAGCAGGAGCTCCTGTGGCCGTTGAGAACAGTGTCTGTCACAGTACCTGTACTTCAGCATCTTGATTTGCTTTTTTCTTGCAAGGCAGGATTTAGTGTGGACACCAAGGGCATGGCATTGGATTTGAAAGTCTGTAAAACACACTGGATATTGTCCACACGTGGTGAAATTCTTCCAGTCTCCTGTGGTAGTGTTGCATCACATAATTGTTTAGCCATGTTGTCCTTTCAAACGAATTAATCAACTGTACAGAAAAGAATGAGGTGAAGATTTTAATGCTGTTTGAGATGCAGTTGTCCTGATGTAAACCAGTCTGGTTTTAGAATCTGTGATGTGTGAGTAGATTGTATTAAGTAATCTATACATGATTCTCTCTGCTTGTGTGTGAACTACTACAAATGAATGAATAACATTTATGTGGACATGCTCTAAACTGGTTGATATGGCACTAAGTGGAAGCATAGTCATTCTTTTCCGTGTTATCTGAAAAACTCAAACTGTTAATACAAGTTCCCTTTTCGTGTTGTTTTGTTTTGCTATGAGAAGAGCTTGACAGATCATTTCTTAACTGATGCATCCCCCAGGGCCATGATATGCTGATGCTCGTAAGTTCCACACTTTCTACTGGTTTATGTATGTTAGATTTCTTAATGGAATTTATTAGTCAGTTTCTGGTTGTAAAGTCCTGCATTAAATGGGATTTGGTGTTGGTTGAGAATCAGCATTTCTTGGTACAGTGGTGAAACAGTTTGCTAGCAGTCTTTATAGGGCATACAGTTACAACAACATTTTATTTTTAATTTAAAATTGAGACTGATGCAGTTGCATTCAGTTATGAAATTTATATGCAATATTGTTTTTTAATTGGTAGTCAGAAATTCATGCATATACATACATTGGTAACCATTTTTTAGATTAAACTTAGTGGGAAGTTTTGGGTAATGGTAGTATGGGTCTGATATTTTAAGAAACTGGTGACCTCCCTTTATACATGATAGAGTAGCAGGTCTCAGAGGCTATGTCTTGCCCAAGGAGTGATGTCCTCCATGAAGCACTCCAGCCCTCATCCTCCTGCCATTCCTTCTGAGGGACCTCCAAGGAGAGCCATCACTCCCGCACTGTCCGGGCACCCATATTTCCTTCTGTTGAGCAAACTCCAAGAGTGGAGGCACCAGGCCCCATCCTAATGTGCAACCAGGATCCAACCTGGCTAAGCACTTGTCCCATGACAACATAGAAATGGATCAGCTAACACAAGAGTCAGTGAGGAGACTAATGCTTGACAAAACCCTTTTTGTCCTGGAAGCACCCCCTGATGCAGGCATGGTGGGGTCGGCAACATTCTCCCCAAAATGTCGTTCAGGGATATACCAGTATTATTCTCTGTTGTTCAAAGGGTACTCTCCTTGTCTGTTTTTTTATTGGAAAAGATGATGCACAAGTTTAATTTTAAAAAGCTTTCCTCAAAAAGTACCTTGTCAATTTTTCCTATTTTTATAGGCATTCTGGTTATAGTAAGCAAATGCAAATGCAGTAATTCTGGATAGAAGGAGTTACATAGCATACTTTTGAATAGATCAGTTTATTGTCCCACATCGTTTGCTCAGCTATCAAAGTTCTTATAATTTCTGCCATATACATATTTGGAGGTGGTGTGGAAAACCAAGTAAGCTTTTCTTTTTCCTCTGATCCCATTGCTTCCCCATTTTAGATTGCTTCATTTGACTACATAAAAATTGCATTAAAAATTAGTCAGATACACTTTGAGGCTTTCTTTTCATCTGAGGTGGGTTGACCCTGGCTGGATGCCAGGTGCCCACCAAAGTCACTCTATCACTGCCCCCCTCAGCTGGACAGGGGAGAGAAAATACAACAAAGGGCTCGTGGGTCGAGATAAGGACAGGGAGAGATCACTTAACCAATTACCGTCATGGGCAAACCAGACTTGACCTGAGGAAAATTAACTTGATTTATTACCAATCAAATCAGAATAGGATGATGAGAAATAAAACCAGATCTTAAAAAACCTTCCCTCCCCCCCTCCCTTCTTCGCAGGCACAGCTCCACTCCCAGATCCTCTACCTACCCCCCTCAGCACCGCAGGGGGACAGGGAAAGGGGGTTACAGTCAGTTCATCACACATTGTCTCTGCCACTTCATCCTCCTCAGGGGCAGGACTCATCACATTCTTCCCCTGCGCCAGTGTGGGGTCCCTCCCACAGGAGACAGTCCTCCATGAACTTCTCCAATGTGGATCCCTCCCACCGGCTGCAGTCCTTCAGGCACAGACTGCTCCAGTGTGGGTCCCCTGTGGGATCACAGGTCCTGCCAGAAAACCTGCACCAGCGTGGGCTTCCCACAGGGTCATAGCCACCTTTGGGCACACCCACCTGCTCTGGCATGGGGTCCTCCACGGGCTGCAGGTGGATATCTGCTCCACCGTGGACCTCCCTGGGCTGCAGGGGGACAGCCTGCCACACCATGGTCTTCACCACGGGCTGCAGGGGAATCTTTGCTCCAGTGCCTGGAGCACCTTCTCCCCCTCCTTCTTCACTGACCTTGGGGTCTGTAGGGTTGTTTCTCTTGCATGTTCTCACTCTCTCTGGCTGAAGTTTCTGTGCCAGATCAACTTTTTTTCCCTTCTTGAATATGTTATCCCAGAGACACTGCAACATTTGCTGATGGGCTCAGCCTTGGCCAGCGGCGGGTCCGTCTTAGAGCCAGCTGGCATTGGCTCTGTCAGACATAGGGGAAGCTTCTATAGCAGCTTCTCACAGAAGCCACCCCTGTAAACCTCCCCACTACCAAAACCTTGCCACACAAACCCAATACACCATCATACAGTTTTGCTTTGAATAAATCAATATATTAAGGCAACTGTTATGTATTTCTGGTTGCTTCCATGGTTAAGTGTGCTTTATGGTTGATTTGAAAGACATTTTAATTTGATCTTTTAAGACTCCATAGGCTATTTTCTGTCAGATCATTCTACGAAGAAAGGGTTAATACTTCTATGTGCATTTACATCTAGGGCTTTGTTCTGTTGAAGAGCCTAGTGGATAGACATAAAGTTCATGAAAGAGTCATGACGACACTATACATAAAGCAGACATAATGCTGTGGAAGCACAGCATCTCTTAAAGAACAGCTATGGCCTAGACTTGAAAGTCATCACATGACTTCTTAGCCTCACTGCTTATATCCCCTTGATGAAAGTAAGATGTAATGTACTTTCTCTAATGGGCACTTGACTATCTGTAGTGCTCCTGAAACATGTCTGTAACTGTTCAGTGAAATGGTTATTGATGACTTGGGTTAGATCACCATAAATAAAGATACTATCACCACTGTATGTCCATCATAACATCTTAAGGGTTGAAAGCTTTCTCCAGGTGGAAGCATCTATAACCTGTATTATTACGTAGAATTGTCACAGAATCATAGAGTAGATGAGGTTGGTGGTGACCTCTGAAGGTCATCTGGTCCAGTTCCCCTACTCAAGCAAGGCCACCTGGAGCAGATAGCCCCGGACTATGTCCAGGCGGCTTGAGTATCTCCAAGGATGGAGGCTCCACAACCTCTCTGGGCAACCTGTGCCAGTCATCAGCACAGTAAAAAATGTTTCCTGATGTTCAGAGGGAACCTCCTCTGTTTCAGTTTGTGCCCATTGCCTCTGGTCCTGTCACTGGGCACCACTGGAAAAGACCCTGGCTTGCTCTTCTTTATACCATCCCTTCAGATGTTTGTACACCTTGATGAGTTCCCCCCCGAGCCTTCTCTTCTCAAGGCTGAGCAGTCCCAGCTCTCTCAGTCTTTCCTCATAGGAGAGATGCTCCAGTCCCTTAATTATCACAGTGACCCTTCACTGGACTCTCTCCAGCAGCTCCATGTCTTGTACTTGGAAGCCCAGAACTGGACCCAGCACTTGAGATATGCCTTATCAGTGCTGAGTAGTGGGGAAGGATCACTTCCCTCAACCTGCTGGCAATACTTGGCCTAACACAGCCCAAGATACTATTTGTCTTCTTCATGCAAGGGCATATCACTGGCTCACATTCTACTTGGCATCCACCAAGACTCCCAGGTCCTTTACTACAAAGCTGTTTTCGAGCCAGTCAGCCCCCAGCCTGCATTGGTGCATGGGGTGGCTCCTCCCCAGGTGCAGGACTTTGCATTTGCCTTTGTTGAACTTGGTGAGATTCCTGTCAGCCCATTTCTCCAGGGGTCCCTCTGGATGGCACGACCCGCTGGCCTATCAGCCACTCCACTCGTTGTCATTTCTGAAGAGATGTGAGAGCAGACACCATCTGATGGCTTCAGTTCCCTTGATGATTTATGTTGTTGCAGACAAGATATCTAGGTTGTGGAATTCCTTTGTCAATGTACAAATGAGCTTTGCTAGTCAGCTAAGTTGCTTAAAGGAAAGAGACTGTTTTCCTTTCAAGATAATGTGCCAAAGGACAATAACATTTTCAGCCAAAGTCACTTCTAATCAATTCTGTGTATTGCTCTTATTTTGTCATCTATTAGGATGCAGGAAGTCAACAAATAGGCTTTTTGCTTGGAAGCTGTGGAGTTACTGTGGCCTTGACTAGTGATGCATGCCATAAAGGACTGCCTAAAAGCCCCACAGGGGAGATACCACAGTTTAAAGGTAAGGTAATCATTGCTTATCATGGACATTACAGGTCATTTACTACAATAACAGTCATTGCACTTGTTTAGTTGTAGCAGGTGAGGATCAGGCCCATGATGAAACACTTGCCAGAGGAGCAGCCGTGGCTGCTGGGACACGATTGCCCGAGCTGTGTGTCACTGGCTGGTAGAGACCGCTGCTCCTGCCTCGTGGCTGCCAAGCAGTATGAGTGCACTTGATCTGGTTCTCTGCTGGCTCAGCTGGGCTGCTGAGATCATTTGTAGCCACAAATAAAATTAAACCAACAGACTTAGGACTGTAGTAGATCAGAAGCATTCGTAAGATTCAGTCCTACAGCTAAGTGGTAGGGACAGTAACCTCTGACAGGAGAGTGGTAATAAACTGTTTGGGTCAATAACAGCTTAAACTGCCCAGCCATTTCTTCAGGGATTGTCTGAGAAAGCCACAGTAGCCATGTTAAGAAAGCAGTTCTGGAAAATCTTCTTTCCTATGCTATGCTGAGGTTTAAAAGAAGCAGTGTTTAGGTAATAGTGACATTCTGGAAGAATTTTGTCTTGTCTTATCGGGCAGAAGCTTGACAAAAGCTGACTTTTCTTTGTACCTCAGGCTGGCCAAAACTGCTCTGGTTTGTCACAGAGTCTAAACACCTCTCCAAGCCACCTCGTGACTGGTTCCCACACATCAAGGATGCAAACAATGACACAGCTTACATTGAGGTGAGTTAATGAAGATGCATCTTCTCCTCAAATCATTGCATATAGCACTTCTGGATTAGGTAAACATCATTATTCATTTGCTAGTCACAGAAGCAAAGAACATCCTGGTTTAGCCTGTTAATAAGTAATATTTTCTAACAAATTATACTGGATATTGATTTCAGAAAAGTTAATGAAATGTTAAATTGCATTTGGGGAGTTTCTAACATTAATGTTTTTACATTGTCTATGTGGCTGCCACAATATTATATTAAACTTTCCTTGGTCTCATTCACAGTGTGGGCTTGCCCACTAGCCTTGAGATGGATAGATGGCAAGTTTCACAGTGAAGCTTCAGTTCTCATATCAAAACCTTCAGACCCTTTGAAAGAGAAGGAGCTTCTTGTTCAAATGCTTGCCTGTCACTTACCGCTTTGTGAGTGACACTCCCTCCAAAAGACCAGCATCAAGAAGGGGAAATGAGCCATGCTGTTAAGTTTCATTTTCCACTTTTATTTTTTTCCATTCTTTTTTCCCACTTCTGCATGGACTCAAATGCCTTGAATTCAGTGATGTTAGTATTGAATTTAAATGTTTATTTAAAGGGAATAAGTTCAAGTGACTGGAGCAAAGGTATTTCTTACCTTCATGCAGTCAGAACACTTGGCTAGAGAAGCAGAGATGCCTCCATTTTCAAGCTTGCTTATTATCTCCATCATGGAGAAAGATAAATGTTTAATCTACTTTAGTTGCCACTGATAGTTTTCGGACTCTTGCATAAAGTTGCAAAAATTATTGCAATCATCAGCAATGATCTCCCACCTCTTTTTTTATACTGCTTTCTCAAGACTTTCATATTCTTCTGATCAAAGAGCTTGTGTCTTTCAGACTTTATACATATGGATTATTATAACAGCACCCAGCAAGGACTCTGCGGTCAGTTCTTATCCCATGCCTTATAAGACACAGAACAGAGAAGCTCAGGTTTATTGGATGGCCTATAAAATCTAACATGTGAACACTGAGCAGACTGAACTATGTTACTCTCTGCTAAATCTAGTCAGTCCTTTAGTCATTAACATGATCAGAATTGTTAGAATTATTTTTCCATAATGCCTGTATTCAAACAGCAGATGGATTTCTGATACCAAGCCTGGGAAGCTTCAGTCAAAAAGAGAAAGCCTATCTGAAAAAAGTGTCTTTTAACAAAAAAAAGCCTCCCAAACTCCTCAATACTGCTGCCCTCTTAAAATACTCATTAGATGTGTCCGTCATTCACCTACATAGGAAGTACTTTAAGTGTAGCTATTAAATAATGGAAATAGGGCAACTACTGCACATTGACTTGCCCTGCTTATTTCTTTTTAGTACAAAACATGTAAAGATGGAAGCGTGCTTGGGGTGACTGTGACAAGGATTGCACTGCTGACGCACTGCCAAGCTCTGACCCAGGCATGTGGATACACAGAAGGTACGGAGTACATTTCCCTTGCGTCATCCTTAAAATCAAGTGTGAATTATAATTTGTTTCCCATCAGGCTCCTGTCTTATGTTTTATATAGATCTGTGTTAAAGGATTCTAGATTTAAAAACCCAATATTTTTTTTCGTTAATTTTAGAAAATAGGCACAGGTTTAAAATATCTTTGTGAGAGGTACAAACAATGTCCTAGCCAATACAAATCCTGCAGTGGAGGCTTACTATGAAAGTGAAGCTTTGAGGTCATCAGTCATGTTATACCAAAGCTTCCTTCCTTTGAGTGGGTTTGTCTTGGGTCAATGCCATGTTCTAAAAAATAAACTCTGTTTCGTTTTTGTTGGACAGCTGAAACAATTGTGAATGTATTAGATTTCAAGAAAGATGTTGGTTTATGGCATGGGATTCTTACAGTAAGTATGTTTTTTTATTTTGTGTGAGTATTTGAAAATAAACTAACCTAATATGCTTATTACTATCACAAACTGGGATGTCCTACAGTTTCTTCTAATACAAATTATTCTGCTTTGAAAGCGAAAAATGTGTGACTTAAACCCGTGATCTTCTGCTAGTGCACTACTTACCCATAATGAGCACAGTAAAGGTGCCAGTGTATTTTTATGCATCATGTCAAGTACTCTGGCCCCATTCTTACCATCTTACTCTGATCTTACTGATGCATGATTTTGAGATCAGACTTTATAGCAGAAACAAATTAAATTAGTACTTGCCTCTGTAAGGATGTGATCCGATGCCATAGCTGTATTGCCATTGACTAGCTTTTCTATCAAAACTCCCACCAACAGATAGTTTAGCTAACGTTAAAGCATTTCTGGTACTTTAAATTGCATAAACTGTGTACTTGCTGTTTGAATGTCTTCCTCGATTGACATGGGAGGCAACTGACATATTTTTAAGGATTGCTTCTAAAGGTGCTGCTGCAGTCAATGATTGACAAAATACTTACTGTTCACTATCATTTAAAGAACGGATACCATTTTCAAGGGTCACTGTTTGGGGGTCCCAGGATGTAGAGGCCCTACATGCTATGATTTCCTAGGATCTGATATACTTTTCCCATGCAGTGTTACACTGTTCTTAATATCAAAGGGCAGTAATAACACTTACGAAGTAGAAACCATCTATTAGCCTTAATGCCCATAAGTATATCATGTTAAAAACCCATCTTTATCACTGAAGTTTAAAGCAAGCATCTAATAGGGCTTTTCTATGCCTTTCTTTGCTATTAATATTGGTATGAACTTCATTTTTTTCATGACTTGCCTGTAAGTGCTTTTCCTGTACCAACACATGTGCCAGAGTGAAAAGATAACTATCTTTTGCAGTTCTGCAAGTATTTAAGCATCTAATCCACTAGCACACTTAACCCTTCTTAAGCCTAGGTTTTCAAAACAAGTACTGTATTTAACCTGAGCTGCTATGAGTGGAGACGTGTTGCCCTCAGAAGATGTTTCTAAATGGTAACAGAAGTAAAGCAGCAGGCTGTTTGTTCAGTAGTAACACTGAGAAATCACTAAAGCAATTGACTGCCTCAGACTAGGAGGTCAGTTTTGGATCTGTCATTGGTTTCACTCAGCTGCTTTTTCTAAACTTCCTGCAACTTTTCAGGACCTTGTTGAAAATACTGGAATTAGCCCACCTGGAGAAGGACTAAAAACTCCTTCATTTATTTTCTGTTAAAATGAATTCGTATCTGCTTAATCTGTGACTCCAATTTCTCTGTCTACTGTCTTTTAAATAATTTGTGCCTCACTACCATTAGTAGTTTTTCAGTCTTCAGAGGGATGGATTTCTTTAGACAGATATGTTGCTGTTACTTGTCTTTTTGAACAAAGAGTCTTCATATATAGTGAAGTTTAGCAGGCTTAGCAATAATGTTAACCTATATAGCAAACGCAGACATTGTTCATCCAATGTTTTTTTATTTTTTCTATTTAAAGTGAATCGCTTAGAGTATAAATAGGAAGAAAATCTGTTTCCTTTTTTTCAGTACTGCTTCAAAGTTGTGATCTAACTAGTCTAAGTCCTTAATCCTTAATCAAAGCATTAGAAAATGAGGATCTGTTTCATCTTAATGTAGATACAAAAAGATAAATGCCAGCATTGACAATAAAACTAGTGTAGAGTGATTTGCATAGATGTCCCTGCCCATAACACAATATAAAAAATTACCATGATTGTTGTATAAAACCCATTTATCTTATTTGATTTCAGAGTGTCATGAACATGATGCATGTTATAAGTATTCCATACTCCTTAATGAAAGTGAATCCACTGTCATGGATACAAAAAGTCTGTCAATATAAAGGTAAGGAACAAGAATATACAAAAGTATACTTGACATTCAAAATCAAAAGTACAAATTTATAATACAGCAGTATAGTTTTTATATGGTAAATTAGTAATCTTTCCATTCTTATTGCAGCAAAAGTTGCCTGTGTAAAATCCAGAGACATGCACTGGGCATTGGTGGCACATCGAGATCAGAGAGACATCAACCTTTCCTCACTGCGTATGCTAATAGTGGCTGATGGTGCAAACCCATGTAAGCTGTGCTTCTGCAGTCCAGTAGAGAATAGGGAGTGCTTTCTGTCTTGCATTTAAAGTTTCAATCTTCAGTCATCTTAGCTAAAATATTTACAAAGTATAGGGTTTGTCTGCTGCAAACTATATGATATTTATGGAAACAGTAATTAATTTTGGATTTTTTTTAAATATATTTTTCTTTAGCTAATCGTGAAGCAAACTTGATATTCCACATAATGTTAAGTTGCAGTAAGTCCAGTTTTGTTTAACATGAAAGACTGAAGTAAATAACCTTAAGCTATAGAAACAGAACATTTCTTCTGAATGATGGTGCTCAGATGCAGAAGTAACTGACAATTTTAGGGGAATACTTACACTACTCTAGAGAACCACATCTGGATCACTTCGTGACAATTAATAGCATGAACTGTTTATATTAATTAAGATACCAACATAGAGATGTTCTACTTGTTTGTAGTAGTTTGCTTTGAGTTTCTGAATTAAATCTTTAATTTGCTTCATCCTAAAAAAAAAACCTGTAATGAAATTCATATTGTAAATCTTGCAGTAATGGCTTTTTTATGTAAGAATAGTGAAAGTACTTTATGCTCAAAAATCAGTCTTTATTCTCTGTGTATACACAACTGTGTATACATATATATGGTTGTAGCAGCTATGACTTCTTTCCTGGTGGACATGGTTCCTTTTTAAATTTTTTCTCCTGAAAAGCTTATATATTCAATAGTAAGTTTGCAGTTTGAATAGCATCACTTCAGAAATGAGATTATTTTTCTCCTCTGAATTTTTTTTCTTTTTTACCCCAGGGTCTATTTCTTCCTGTGATGCATTTCTCAATGTCTTCCAAAGTAAAGGTCTAAGACAGGAGGTAATTTGTCCCTGCGCTAGTTCACCGGAAGCTCTCACTGTGGCTATTCGAAGGTACTGTGTTACACCAGTGGAAATAGACTCACTGTAGAATATATGTGGTAATTTGAAAAGCAGTGAAAAATTTATTCCAGTATGAATCTGCATACTTAACTTCTGAATGACATTTTTAGTTTTCATTTTGTTTATGTCCAAAGAAGTCATACAAGAAGAATTTCCAGAGTAATAATTGAACTTCAGAGTTCTTTATAATATAGTTCCCATTTCTGTAATTTTACCTATTTTAAAATGAAATACACTGAAAGCTAATTCTGTAAAAAGAAGGGGAAAAATGCCACTGTAAGCATAGAATTAATTAAAATGTGGGAATTTAAGTGGAATTGCTATCGAGGAAAGTCATTCTTTAAAGTAGTCTGTTTAAAGAGAATTATGACATTCTGCAGGGTTTTTTTGGCTGACTGGTGCTTTTTAACCATTCATAGACTCTCAATAATCATCTGGAAATGCCCTTTGAGTCTGGGGGATTTGTGCCTAGAGATAAAACGGATAAAATCTAATAAAACTATTAAGCCTTATGTACGTGAATGTCAGTATGCAGCAGTCACCTGTCATGAGTATTGTAGCACACAGTAAATGGCATAACTGTTGTCTGTTTTTGCAGAGTTTTCCAAAAGTTCTACCTTGAAGAGTAGGCACTTTGTTTTTAAGTTCAGATTTCTGCAGCCATTTATAATTGTTTCACATGTCAAAACATGCAGCATAAAACTGTAAAGCACTGTAATAGCATTAAGTAAAATACTTCCTGCCACAAAGTTTAAAATACACTGTCCAAGTGAAATTTAACTAGATTTTCAAATAACTTTCCAATGAAACATCACAGGAAGAAAGACATGAAGCCAAGAGTGTGGTTGACTTTCAGCCACCTCATTATTAACTTAAAACATCTGAAAGCTATCCATCAGGGACTTATCCTGTCCAGGTTAGTTTTCTTTCTGTGAACTACAGGATCTCAGAGAGCCCTTCCTTCAGCTCCACCAGCCTGTTCTCAGCTTTATACCAAGGCATATGTTGTTTTTCCCTTGCACAGGGTTTCCCTGCCATAGGCTGTGCAGACCTTCACAAACTAGGAATGAGCTCTTGCTTGTAAGTGCAGAGAGGAGGTGGAAGGGCAGCAGACGTCGCTTGTGCTGAGCACTGATTTACAGGAGAGGGGTTTCATTTCCTGTGCTAGCCCTGGAAAATCTGCCCCAGATCTCAGGTTATGAAGTGGGAGAACTCACTGCATCTCAACATACGGTGGCTTGCGTGCCCTTTCTAGACTTAAACTCTGTGCTTATAGCCACCTGAAGCACTAGAGAATCATTTTCAAATTAACTAGCATTAAGAGCTTACCTAAAAAAATTTATTAGCATATAAAATAGTGGATAATTAAAAAAAAAAGGCATTTTTATCTTCAGTGCCTCGCTATGTAATTACAGAGCAGTTCTTACTACAGTGAATGTTATTGAACACGTATCTCCTTTTTTGAAGTCTGTTTAATGGTAGGATAATACCAGCTGAACTTGGGAGCTTTAGTATTTTTCATTTTATTCAAGCCATCTCCACTGACAGTAAAGTCATTATCATACAAGTTCCAAAGAGTTACAGTTGAAGTATGCATTAAAAAGATTCCCTGCAGAGCACAGAACCAGAGAGCTCCCGGTTAATGCTCTGACTCTTTCAAAATCTATGGTGTATTTTTACTGATCTTCCTACAAGGAAGAGTAACAAAACAGTTTCTCAGTTGAAATACCCTTATAGTTTAGAAAAAAACAGTCAGTAATAGACTAATAGGTACTTTAGCCTTAGAGCTGAACCACGAAGCCTAATATTTAAAGGAATGTGTCATGCAAGTAATTCTTTATGGTATCCCCCTTTGGTTTATTGCATATTAGTCTGAACCCACTTGCTTAAGGGAGTGCAAAAGTTTAAGTACAGGTGTGTTCCCATTTAAACAACTGGCAAAAAATAGTGGTAAAATAGATTGTGTCTGTAAATGGTAATGGTAAGTGTTCTCAAAATGCTCTACAGCTACTCTGTACAAACCAGTCAGCTTTGAAGTAGATGCATATTGTCCCTCTTTCATGGTTAAGGAAACTAAAGGGGTAGGTTTGTCTGGTGGTTTAAGCTAGATTTGCTTAGTATATGAAGTAGGTGGAATTACACCTTTGTTTAGTTGCTCCTACCTTAATCAAAGGATTTATCTTTGTCTAGCAAGCAGTCTTACAGAATTCCAAATCCAGTATTAGAAATATTGAATGTGTAAAGAAAATTTAAAATGTTAACTTGAAAATTAATTGGAATGGGTTTATTTATTCAAGACAACTAGCATGTCTTCACCAAGGGCAAGTCCTGCCTGACCAACCTAGTGGCCTTCTGTGATGAGGTGACTACATCAGTGGACAAGGGAAGAGCTACAGATGTCTTCTCTCTGGACTTCTGTAAGGCCTTTGACATGGTCCCCCACAACATCCTTCTCTCTAAATTGGAGAGATGGATTTGATGGATGGACTGTTCAGTGGATGAGGAATTGGTTAGATGGTTGCATCCAGAGCATAGCGGTCAACCACTCAATGTCCAGATGGAGATCGGTAACAAGTGGTGTCCCTCAGAGGTCCATACAGGGACCAGTACTGTTTAATACCTTCATCAGTGACATGGACAGTGAGATAGAGCTCACCCTCGGCAAGTTTGCAGATGACACCAAGCTGAGTGGTGCGGCTGACACACCTGAGGGATGGGATGCCATCCAGAGGGAACTGGACAAGGCCGAGAAGTGGGCCCATGTGAATCTCATGAGTTACAAGGCCAAGTGCAAGGTCCTGCACCTGGGTCAGGGAACACCCAATATCAATACAGGCTGGGGGCTGAAGGGACTGAGAGCAGCCCTGTGGAGAAGGACTTCGGGGTACTGGTGGATTAAAAGCTGGGCAAGAACTGGCAATGTGCACTCACAGCCTAGAAGGCCAACCATATCCTGAGCTGCATCAAAAGCAGTGTGGCCAGCAGGTCGAGGGAGGTGATTCTGCCCCTCTATTCTACACTGGTGAGACCCCACCTGCAGTACTGCATCCAACTCTGGGGTCCTCAGCAAAGAAAAGGCATAGACCTGTTGGAGTGGGTCCAGAGGAGGGCCACAAATATGACCAGAGGGCAGCAACACCTCTCCTATGAGGAAAGGCTGAGAGAGTTGGGGTTGTTCAGCCTGGAGAAGAGAAGGCTCTGGGGAGACCTTATTGCAGCCTTTCAGTACTTAAAGGGGGCTTGTATGACAGATGGGGACAGACTTTTTAGCAGGGCATTTTGCAATAGGGCAAGGGGTAATGGCTTTAAACTAAAAGAGTGTAGATTTAGACTAGATGTAAGGAAGAAATTTTTTACAGTGAGGGTGGTGAAACACTGGAATAGGTTGGCCAGAGAGGTGGTAGGTGCCCCATCCCTGGAAGTGTTGAAGGCCAGGTTGGAGTGAGCTCTAAGCAACCTGATCTAGTTGAAGATGTCCCTGCTTATTGCAGGGAGGGGGGGTGGACTAGATTACCTTTAAACGTCCCTTCCAACCTGAGCTATTCTATGATTTATATCTCATCTTCTTTCCAAGTGATTTTTCTCTTTCTGTTTGGCAGAGGTATTTGTTTTAGGGATGTTCCCATGTGGCTATCATGGACAGGACAAAATAAGATACCATGTATTGCAGGATTGTTGCTGACAAGATGCTTTCTAAGATGATGTATAGGTGCTGTCAGGTGCTTGGCTCCCCACCTCGCTCCTCTATCCTGGACCTCTGACTGTATTCCCTTTCAGTGTCAGATAACTAGTTGCCTGCAAGAGAAGCACAGTTAACTGGTGTCTCATTCAAGGATCAACCTCAGACTACCAGGATACCAGAAGTACTCTGAAATAGCAGCTCTGAAATGCCTGTCCTGTGGACCCTAGTCCTCAGCACTCTTTCCTTCTCCACACCCACTTTTTTTGCACAGCATTTCTGGCTAATGCAGGCAAAGCTGCTATCTCAACCCAGGCCACAGCAAGTGTAACTCTATTGACAAGCCCCCCAGCATGATCCTAGCAGGCCTCTCATCTCCAGCTTCACTTCTTGGCACCCCTGTCCTGTACACAGCCAGTGTCTTTCAAAGCTGCACCCACTCTTCCTTTTTAGCAGTCTTTGGATGTGATAAGTAACGCAAGAAAGTGTATTTGATGGAAGTCTAGATAGCCTCTACTCCTAGAAGGTTGTGAGAAGCTGTGTGTGCCTGCAGGAGACCTTTCTTCTCATGAGCAGTTAAATATGTGTTTTGGGAAGCAAGGGTGAGAGGAAGTTGATCAATAATGTCGCTGAAAGTTCCTTTTACATGATGGGAATGTTATTTATCACAGCTTCTTGTTTACTAGCACCATTTGTTATGCTCTGATGCGTTTTCAAGTGTGCCCACATCCTTCTTTGTTGACAATGTCACTTGAGAAATAGGCCTCATAAAACCTATTAATTGAAATTTATAGTGCCGATCACTGCAAGGCTTACATGAGCATGATTGGCTAAGGCCCATCTAGTATTTCAAGCACAGTAGAGGAGAAATGTCATATAAAAGGACATTAGCTGTTAAAAAATAGTTGTGTTATGATGGACTATTTAGGAAGAATGCAGAATCTCGAACTAAATATTGGCTGGTTTATCCATCTTGAAAATAGCTGGAGTCCAGCTGCTCTACATGGATGCATTATCAGCATCATGTTAGCTTCCAGTTTTGCATTTTAAAATGCAGGACAATATAAGAATCTTTGCAGACATGAAAAGCCCTGACATATTCCTTTGACTTAATAACTTGCATACATCAACACTCATTTGCTCAAGCCACACTCTACATACATATAATTGTATCCATTGATACAGCAGGCAGTTTTATATTGAAACAAGTTGACAGACTGCTTGTGCTGATGCTGTGGAATTGTACAATGTGTCAGCAGTGAATCTGAGCAAACTGAGGGCGTTACAAAGAGGCTGCACCCACAACATTTTGACCATGACTGATGAAGGTGTAATTTGTTTTAGTTGTCATGGAGTAAACTAGAATAGGAAGAATTCAATTATATGCACTAAAATAAAGATGGTAAAGTCCTTGCAGCTTCACAGATACTTGGCAGTGAATCTATTATAACCTCATTTCTTCTGTTCAGTAATTTTAAATGCTTAAGTATTGGGAGTGGGAAGTCATGTTAGTGATTGTAAACACAGCATACTTGTATTCTAATCTTGGCTTTGATACCAGTGTGCTAGAGTTAGGCTTTTAGTCTGGCAGGTGAGTTTGGTTTCCTAGGTTGCCCCGTATAGAGAATTTATCAAGTTATTTACTGATCAGTTCCAAATATTTAGAGTGGGGTTTCCCTCCATATTGTCTGCACTGCCTTTCAGTATTTTTAAAACAAGCCAAAAGGCCTTTACTTGGGTAATCAAACAATCTTTATAAATCTATCAGAAAATTAAATACAAGATGTTTTGGGTAAACGTTAGGTGTTACTTTAATCTCTGCAGCCCCATATATGTGGATGGTTACTGAGTAGGAGAATTGACAGACATAATTACTCAGAAAAGACTGAAAAACAGGATTCTGTCAGGTATAGTAGGGGAAAAAATAAGGTGAAATTTTAAACTCTCAAATAGAGAGTATTTGCAATAGTAGTCCGTTAAGAGTAAATAAATGCTTACATCAGCCTGATGGTGCACTGATGTTATAACCCATGGTTGCAGGCCAACAGATGACAGCAATCAGCCACCAGGCAGAGGAGTTCTGTCCATGCATGGTCTGACTTACGGAGTGATTCGAGTGGACTCTGAAGAAAAGCTTTCTGTTCTGACTGTTCAGGATGTTGGCTTAGTGATGCCAGGAGGTAAGGAACTTTCTTTGAAACTTACTATGATTCTTCAATTTAATTAGCTGTAGAAAGTCATAGGTAGGCATACTTTGCTGTTAGACAACAAGCTTTGGGATTAGAACATGTGTACTTGAAAACATTTTAGTCCAAAAGCATTACCTTGTAAAACTTCATGGTTTGGAAATCCCAAGATTTCTTCTCTCTGTTTACCTCAGTGGCTGTCTTTACTCGCATTAAGTTGTGCTTTAAACAACCTATCACCACATCAGAACATCCATTCCTTAACTGTGAGATACTGGTGCAGAAAATAAGAAAGTTGGATTCCAATCTCCGCAGGCTATAAATGTACATAAGCCTGTCCCAGATGAGACTCAGTAGTGAAAGTTTTCATAACCTATGCTAAGGATCAATAAAATTGCTATCTGAAGGCTTGCAGAATATTTTTCCGAAGATCTTGTGCTATCACCCAGTTATTAGAAAGAGGAGGTATGACTGAACAGTTCATGCTGTTAAATTCAGACTGAAACCAGTGCTTCTAAAGATGAAGATAAGATTTTTCCTAAGAGAGCTAGATTTTAAATGAGATTTTATAGAGACTAGAAAAGGATAATACTGTAGTTTTTCATAAAAGAATGTCTGTTATGTACCAAAGGAATAAAACATAATTTTATAATCTTATAAAATTTCAGTTGAACAACTTAAAGGAAGATAAGATTGGTTGTTGTGTAACAGTTATCATATAAGATAATATTATAGATGTGCCATCTTGCACTTCATACTACCTCCTGGTTGTTTTAATAACAGTACATGCTCCTGTTTATACTCAGAGTGAGAGAAAGGTCATTCAAGATTCTTTACACTTGTACTTAAAAGATGTGCTAATTCATTTCTGGTCTCCCTTGTTCATCATATCCTCTCTCCAACTGGAAAATCTACATATGCTGGACTCCCAACTCCAGGGATTATAGCTAAAGCAGCATACCTGATTCTTACTCACATGGCTGACACATAAAATAGTGCTTCTTCCTCAGATCAGTTCTTTCTAATCCTCTTCTTCAGCTCCTGCTGTCTCTGCAGTCCTGTAAGACCAGTGAGAGGGTGTCTGAGCTCTGATAAATTCTTAGTAAAACAACCTGTCCTGGTTTCAGCTGGGATAGAGTTAATTGTCTTCCTAGTAGCTGGTACAGTGCTATGTTTTTGAGCTAGGTATGAGAAGAATGTTGATAATGCACTGATGTTTTCAGTTGTTGCTAAGTAATGTTTAGTCTAAAGTCAAGTCCTCTGATGCCCAGCCAGCAAGAAAGCTGCAGGGGCACAAGAAGCTGGGAGGGAACACAGTCAGGGCAGCTGACCCAAAGTGGCCAACGGAGTATTCCATATCATGTCACGTTTTAGGAACTGGGGGGGGCATCAGGGCTTGGGGACTTCCCGGTGCGTCGGTCAGCAGGTGGTGAGCAATTGCGTTGTGCATCACTTGTATATTGCAACCCTTTTATTATTACTGTTATAATTTCATTAGTGTTATTATTATCATTATTAGTTTNGGGGGGGGGGGCGGGGGGAAGTGAGTGAGCGGCTGCGTGGTGCTTAGTTGCAGGCTGGGGTTAAACCACGACACAACTGTACTAGTCTGCTAGAATATCTTGATCTTTCATGTGGTGTTACTTACTACTTTGTGAGAGGTGGATTTCCTGGTTGCCTGCCTCCCTGGCAGTATAATTACTACCAAGAACTCCATTAGGGTATTTCATTTTGCACTGATAGATGTGGCAAATCTGGTCTTCAGTATGCAAAACTGGGAACACAATCGCATTTCACAGCAATATTACAGATCAACTGAAATTTTAGAGAGCAAGGCGAATTAGTTTTTGTTATCAGTGTGAAGACTGACTTTATGTAAAGATCTTCACATTCTTTGTAGAAATATTATTTATAATACAAATAACATTTGATAATGTTGAACACCTTAATGTTTGAGAAACCAATTGTTAGCCACTAGTCTACATATAATTTGTTTATGTCTACTCCACCACGATGTCTTTCCCACAGCATTTATGTTATTCTGCAGTTCATTTTATAATATTTTTTAAAGTCCTTTGCTCTCCCTTTAGCTATAATGTGTTCAGTGAAGCCAGATGGAATTCCTCAGCTCTGTAAAACAGATGAAATAGGAGAACTTTGTGTATGTGCTATTGCAACGGGTACATCATATTATGGACTCTCGGGCATGACCAAAAATACTTTCGAGGTAAGCTGACCAAAAAACGCTATATAAAATCCTTCCTTTTTAACTTTTTCTATTTCAAGATAAAACTTGACATAAAATATTGCTATGAATAATACCAGAGTAGCAGTAATAACAATGCCTGTGGCTTGGGACCTATACTCTAGCCAGATAACCTGCACTGAAGCCCATTTCATCAAGTGCAATAGTAGATCTTTATGTGGGTTTAGTTTTGGCTCTGAAAATCTTGTACTTTAATTTTGAAAGAAGATACCAGGGGCTGAAACAATCAGAAGGAAAGCAGGAAGAAAGACAAAGTTCAAAATGTAATACTGTACAAGTCTAGCTTGTACAGCTCCTGTACATGAACTAGCTACATGCAGAATTTGATTGTTGCAAACAGTAGGAAGGCTGCTGGGTATCTTTAAAAAGCAGTTTCCAACATTTCCACAGTGCAGCCAGCATTAAAGGCTTGCATTTATACAGAATCCTGACAGATGTAGTCTTCAAGAGGTATCTGAACAGCAAAGATACCTTTTCCTAATTAGTCCCCACCTGCTTTTGTTTGAATTGCCTTAGGTGAAAGCCTTTTTGCTTTGTGGAATCTGTTTTCCAGTAGGTTTCAGCTCCAGTGCAGACAGCTGTATTGATAGCTCTGTTGTACCTGCTCACTTGTTATCATTAACTTTTGCTGAAGCCAGTATGAAAGGCTGAACAAATCAGAGAAATACCAAAAAAACTTGAGCTGAGATTTTTTAGTAAGTTCTGATTCTTTTCTCTTTTAATATTTCAGAAAAAAAAGTTAAGAAAAATACATTTGCATTTCGCTTAACAGACGCTCCAGTATTACCATTTTTAATAGACCGAACATGAATAATATCTGCTGCGAAATGCAGATCTGAATGTTGTAAACACTATACATTAAAAAATTAATGGAGACTAGTGGATACAATTCTCCTTCCTGCTATTGAGGCTAGGAATCCTGTTATGCTATTGTGATCTGAAATTTGTTGATAGCTGATTACTGTGCTACAAGTACAATTGGCAATACCCAGTGTGAATGATAATCCCAAATTTGACATATTTCAGGATAGAAACATACTTACGTTCATTTTGTAGTACTTGCTGTAATTGTAAAATCATTCATAATTCATAACTGGGTCTGCAGTTTAACAGCATATTTAGACTAATTTAGATTTATTCCTAATGGTAAGCAAATAAATTGCCATTGAGTGAGCAGAACCACTCATTTTTAAAGTTAAACATGTTCTTAGGAGCCCTCTCCAAGTGGGCCTCTTTTCTGTTTACTGTGTAATTCATGGTGCAGGTATTAGAGAGCCAAAGAGCTTTGTGTTCCTGAAATGAATTATAGCTGAGGATGTATAAGCATTAAATCTGTTCAGTAAGAGTCACCCATGGGCATCTGGCAGCAGAATTTGACATTTCCTTTTTGATTAGCCTTGAAGGGCACTACATAGCCATGTTCTTCCACTTGCCATTGTCTAAAATAACTTGCTTTCAGACTATTTTAGTTTAAAGAAGTGACGGCAGAAAAGTGTGGTTTTGTCAGAATGCAGCTCAAAGTAGCTTATGTGCCAGAAGGATAATGCATGCTAGTTAGGATAGAAAAAGCAGTAGAAATCTATCCTGTGGAAGTCACATATGTGTCTGGTGTTCAAACATTTAGAGAGGCTCTGTATAGGGCTGTATTTTCAATTTTAGACATGCTACAGAAGGCATTGTTACTGATACTGTGAGGACTTAATTGACCTTGGATAAAAATGTGGTCAGCTCCAAGAATCATTAATGTACAGTACCTTAAAATAGCTTCACTTCTAGCATGCTTATTTCTCTATACTGTGCTGGAAACGCCCATGAGGAACTGAGAAGAACTTCCTCTGTAATGTTTACGATTAATCTCTCAGTAACCTATACATAGCACCTCAGGTTAGCTGCACTCTGCACAGTGGTTCTTCTTATTCAATACTGTTTATGTTGATTTATGTATTTTTTTAAGGTCATAAGTGATTTACAGAGCCATGGTTAGGGAAAATGTGTATGGTAAACACAGCAGGATTGAACTTGCTGGAACTCAGGTACTGAAAATTACACACAGTAGTCTAGGAGTTTCCTGACACTCCCTTTATGGTCAGTGAAGAGTAAAGAGCATCACCAGCAACCTGTTTACTTCATTCCAGAAGAGCCATCTGAGAGAGCATGCCTGAAATACTTCACAGCATGATCTCTGTGTACAGAATTGAACACCTGTGTTTCTCTGTCTTACAGGTGTTTCCTATGACCACTTCTGGTGGCCCTATCACTGAATATCCTTTTATAAGGACGGGACTACTAGGCTTTATAGGACCCGGTGGACTTGTCTTTGTTATAGGCAAAATGGATGGTTTGATGGTTGTCAGTGGAAGAAGACATAACGCTGATGACATTGTAGCAACAGCACTGGCCGTAGAACCAATGAAATTTGTCTACAGGGGAAGGTTTGATCCTTTCTTTTCTTACATTATGTAGAAATCCTTATTTTGCTTAGACCAGGTGTAAGTGACACAAAATGCTTTTAGAAGGCAGTGCCTAATCTGCACTGTGGTTTCCCTCCATTGCTTTTCATATTGCTAGAACCAAGAGACAGCTGAGGGAAGCCTAAGACAGTGTTTAGGCAGACTTTAGATACCAAAGTCGAAAATGTGATTACTAAAATTTCCACTTGAACAGCTGGTTAATTCTGAAGATGTTGACTCAACAGGATCCTTTCTGTCCGAGTTGAACATTTCCAATATGCCCAACACTGAAGTTCTTGAACATGACAGTGGTTCCTTAGCGGTTCCTTGTGTGACCTTCCTAATGTGCTGAAACTGAGCAGGAGACATCTAAAACTTCTGAAGACCCTAATGCTGTAACATGCGCTCACACTTGATCACGTGGCACACCTCTCAAAATGATGTTGCTATTGCTTTCTTCGAAGATGGGACCAAAGAAGGTGCTAATGCTGGCTGTTATATAACAGCTTAACAACAATCTTGGTGTGACCAAAATTTAGTGCTTTTCTTATCCCAAGAAGGTTCACTTTTCCAACTCTGCTGTGACATTATGCCTGTATTTACATGATTATAGAACAAAGCCCCCTACTTATCCTCCAGAAGTTACCCAAAACTGTTCTTGTTGCTTTTTCCCCATAAATAAAATACTAATTGATGTACCAGTTGTATGAGTAATAAATAACAAAATCATAGTTCTAGAGGATTAACTTCAAAGACAGGTTTTTCCATCTGTCCTGGCACTAAATACTCTTCTCTCCTTCTCTTCTATAGAATAGCAGTGTTTTCAGTGAGCGTGCTGCATGATGAAAGGATAGTTATTGTTGCTGAGCAAAGGCCAGATTCGACAGAGGAAGACAGTTTTCAATGGATGAGTAGAGTTCTCCAGGTAATGCTCTTTATGTATGTTTGGAAGCTATTTTTTCCTGTTTTATATTTTTTAATTGATCTTTCAGACCCCCAAGGTAACTGACATTTGTCTTTGAGTAATTTTAAGTCCACTTTCAGTTGCACTTGCACCTAATGAGCACAAAATGAGATTCTTCTGAGTGACAGTTCCTGTCTGGGCTGCACATACCCACAGAGTGATCCTTTTCCTAATCAAAATGTTATAAGAAAACACAGATTACTTGAAGTAATACCAAGGAGAGAGTAGCATGTGGTTTATAAGGATGTAGTCATTCATTACTTCAGAAGGGTAATGAATGAACGTATTATATAAACTGTCAAAAGCTACCAAAGTCTCTTACTAAACAGTTGTTTGCACTCAGAATGGGGTTGACCTCATGAAAAGTAGATACACATATCTGAGCTAGATCTCCAGATTTTTTTTTTTATCAGTGGGAGAGAATTATGTGTTTGAAGGGCACCATGTTGATAGCTAAAATAAACTGAACGAAACACAGCCTAAAAATGCCAATTTATCTCCACTGAAATGAAGTGATTGATTAGCTCAGATCTCAATATCTACAGTGAGGTTATCTGCATAGAGGACACCTATTGCAAGGAATCCCATTCCAGCTGTCTGGTGGATCATGCAAGGCACATACCACTGTGATGAAACCCACCTTGGTGGTGTCATTCAACAGTTTGACCAGAAGACAGAAGCTACTGAATACTAAAAAATTTTGATCTTAGCCTTACATATAGCAGTCCAAGTTAAGGCAATATCATTACCATACTCAAAGTTTTTTCAACTCTAATGTCCACGCACAAAAAATTGGATTCTTTAGACAGCAGTCTTCTTCCATCTCCTTCATCTCCATAGTTCAGCCGATTCTCACTCAAAAGCAATAGGTTTAATGGAGATGCAGTCAAATTAAGTTTGTCTGTTGCTACCTTGTGAAATGGTCTCAGCTCTGTCTACAGCTGGTCGCCTGTTACTTCTACTTCCCTTTCCTACCTTCCTTTCTGTCCTTCCTAAAGGACTCTTCTCAGGTAAATATATTGCAAACATTTTCTTTGCTTTACCCAAGAACCAAAGAAAAAGATCCCACACAATTCAGAGAAGATGTTATTATTCATTATTGCTTTGTACTGAATAAGAAAGGGAATCTGTCTACCATATTGTTGAAGAAACTGAACAAAAAAAGCTTTCATCCATCTCAAGGCAGGTTTATCTGCTTTCTTGATTTAAAAGATAGCTACATTTCATACAGCTAGAGGTAACTCATATTCAAGTAGGTCTAAATTATTACCGAGAAAAGCTAGAACCTCTAGCTTGTCCATCACACAAAACGCCTTTGAAGCACCTAGTAGCATCTAGGGCAACTACTGTAGAAGGAAAGGCTTTTGGATTGCCCATGCTTCAATAATTTTTCTCAAGTAGCAAGCGCCTAAAGTAAAGGTTGAAACTCTGGACTTATACTTCTCCTGTTTTGTCAACTGAGCATTTTTGTGACTTTTACAGAAATCATGTCTTACACCATCATAGCCAGTAGAATTCAGTACTCAACACTATGGGAGTCATGTGTCAAGTTACTCCTCCCAAAAGTCAATCCTGTTATTCTGAGTATGATCAAGTCACAGCAGTGTCTGAGAATGGTAGGCCATATATCAACGTACACATATGTGTGGCTGCTTCCATCACCTGTGTGTGAAGTCTGCAACTCTGGCATGCATCACTATGTGAACAAGAAGTTTCTGTGCACATAGTTCCACTTCAGCTGAGAGCGGAGATGGAGAACAGAAGCTAGGAACCTGTGGGATGCTTTGTGCCTCCTTCCCAATCAGAGTTTTAATGACAGATGTCAGGAAGTGGTAACCAGTTGTACCTGAATCATCTGCTAGTGATGAGCAATGTAACGATGTCACACTTGTGTCATGACTCTCAATGGCATCCATGATAACAAACTACAAAATTGCTACTCAATTCTGATTATATTTGTGAGACTCGTCTGACACCCTGCGTGTGCTGCCCTGTGCCAGCCCTGCCCTACACTGCCTGCTTCTGCTATGCCTTACTGTGTCTCTGCATCTCTTCCTTAGAGTTGAGCTGCATCAATTTGCATAACTTCCTTCTAGTGGGTTGGGTTGCACATATTCTGACTCTCCCTGACCCTTCCTGCTCCTCAGCAGAGGGCTGAAGGATGGTAGAGTTGCTGTATGTATGGGACTATGCTGGACTGCATCTATGGGTTTTGGGAGAGGCATGATTGGGAGGGAGTGGTCAGGCTTGGTATAGAGTTTCTTAAGAGTCGTGGAGGAGGAGGGTATTTTAGTGATAGTGTGAGTGAAGATCCCAGGTCACCCAGCAGTTCAGGCAGGTGGATCCTAGATAATCATTCATCTCCCAGGCTGCTGCAAACTGATCAGACCCTTCAGGCAGGGTTGTGGTTCCTGTACCTGGCAGACTGGATGTTAGTTTACCAGTGTCAGCATGCTGGCAGAACTTGACAGGACTAGGCAAAGCTAGGACATCTACTGCAGAACTACATAGTGTTTGCCCAGGGAATTTTGTCAGAATGACATGTTTTCTTAGCTTGAACAACATAACAATCTGGACTCTCTGCAAGTTCTGGTATCTCTAATCCATTTTCTCAATGAAACAAGGATAAAAGATTTCAGATACTCTGTTTACTTCTGGCTGGACAGAGTAATTTCAAAAACCAAGCCTTCTCATCAAGAGGCATAAATGCCAGCAGTATTAAAATTGACTGGAACTCTCTCTCAGAATTTTAAGGCTCAGTTCATCAATGCTCATCCTTGTGAAACAAAGTCATTCCCTGCTTCAGAAATGTGCCAAACTCAAAAGCATGAAAGGTGAAAATTTTGAACGACTCATGACATTTTATCAGGCATTGTACTGCAGAGGTAGCTGTCAAAGGAGACAGTTAGGAAGTCACTCGGGAATCATTATATGTAACACTCCTCATCCCATCTGTTATGGGTTTGTGTGGCGCGGTTTTCCTTGGTGGCAGGGGAGGGGGGCTGCAGAGGCGGCCCCTTTAAGAAGTTGCTGGAAGAATTCGCTGCCCCAAAATGTCGGACCCGTGC
>VYZV01020047.1:0-23454 GCA_013401275.1 Pandion haliaetus | reverse complement strand
AGCCCGCGGAAAGGAACCACGTTGGAGCAGGGAACGAGAGAGGAATCTTCCCCCTGAGGAAAGAAGCAGCAACAACGATGTGTGGCGAGCTGACTCAACCCCCATCCCCGATTCCCCTGCGCCGCCAGGGGGAGGAGGTAGAAAGCATCGGTAGTGAACTGAGCCGGGAAGGCGGGAGGGGTGGGGGGAGGTGTTCTGATGTTTGGTTTCCCTTCCTAATACCCTTGTGTTTTGTTTTCTATTTTGATTTGTAGTAAATTAAATTGATTTTGTTTCTTCCCCAAGTTGAGCCTGTCTTTTGCCCGTGACCATAAGTGGGGAGTGATCCCTCCCAGTCCTTGTCTTGACCCACGAGCCTGCCTTTGTATTTTCTCCTCATCCCAATGTAGCCAAGTGAGGGGGTGGGGGGTGAGTGAGCGGCTTCGTGGTGCTTTGTTACCGACTGAGCTGACCTGAAACCACGACACCATCCCAGCTGGGTATTGCTTTCTATTCAACAACTCTATGAGCCACACTGGTTTACATTTGAATGAATGGTTACTTGCCCTGTAATGGTTTTCCTTCAAGCTGATGTCAGGTGAGGATCCCATGTCTTATCACTGCTTTTCAGAACCTACAAATAACATTATGATTAGGAGGTTATGATGGCTTCTGCCAGAAACGTGAGACATTGTGTGTTGGCTGTCATATATAGCTCACTATAGCTGATCTTTCAGGGGATGTTTCTGTAGACCAGCAGCAAGGTCTTCCAATACTACTATGAGATCTACCACTACTAGAACTGCAATGTTTGTAAAATGAGTAACTTTCTTACAAAATTTTGCAATCAAATCAATAAAAAATGAAGCAAACAGAAGTCAAAAGCAAAGCATTACTTAGAGTCTCTGTAGAAGTAATCAGTAATTTATTGGTCTACACTTAAGAACATAACTATAAATTAGAATATAGATTGTATCTTCAAGGCAACAGAAGTATGCGTTCACTTTTCTCACAGTTAAAAATTAAAATGCAAGTTAAGTAAATGATATTTTTGAACATTTAACTACTCATTAGAGATGCTGTCTGTAATTTGTTTCTCAGTCTGCATGGATGTCTGAAGTTCTTTTTCTAACTGCAATTTTTGTTACCAGTGTAAGGAAAGTAACTAGTTCAAATGTGTATGGAATTAATATCTAAATGCATGGATATTCATGTTTACCTAAATAATTTATATAGATACTGTACGTTATAGGTATCTCGAAAATGATGCAGTTTACTTCACTTATCAGGCAATGAACATGGTAACTATGAGATTCAAAGATGCTTATTTTTCAGGTTTTGATTTAACAGATTTTTTTCCAAGTGCGTAGTTTTCCCTTATATTGTTTTCATTTCCCATTCCTGCCTGACAGTCTTTTACACCATAGTAAGGGAGTGAAACAGTTATTATCTTAGAAAAGGTGTAAAAATTCATAAGCTACATACATCAGTAGGTATATCGTGATATATGTACAACCTTTGAAATTTTTCTTTACTCTGCAAGATGGACTGGATGTTAAGTTGATAGGAATCCTTTGAATTTTAATTCTGAGAAGCAAACAGGTTAAAATCAGTTTCACATAGGGTAGCTATGTGAAATAATGGCAATAATAATAAATGACAATAATAATAAATCTCCAGGTTACGTGCTACTAACATGTGCCTAAGCGGGATGCCTAGGTAGCATTTCTTAATAGATTTCTGTGTATTTATCACCAGTTTTTTGTTTGCTTTTTTATCTTCTGGAATGAATGTAATAACATCAGTGTTACATTTCCGTCCACCTGTTCCCACTGAAAAGAACCTCCTTATCACTGACATTGCTAAAGTGTCTTTCCATTGCCAGTTAATTATTAGGGTTGTTTTATGCAGTAATTCAGAATAACATGTGCTTATTAGAATGATGAAAAATTAGCCTTTCATTAAAATCTACTTCCTGGTTTTTTAGGCTATTGACAGTATTCATCAAGTGGGAGTCTACTGCTTAGCACTCGTACCAGCAAATACACTTCCCAAGACGCCTCTGGGAGGAATACATCTGTCAGAAACCAAACAGCTTTTCTTGGAAGGATCGCTGCATCCTTGTAATGTGCTGATGTGTCCCCACACATGCGTAACAAACCTGCCTAAACCAAGGCAAAAACAACCAGGTGAGTGAAGGCAAAGGGACCATGACTTAATGCTGTGTGTTCCTGGTACTGTATGGAGCAAAATCAAGTAACTGTTAATGCAAGTGAGAATCAGCTCGGATCAGCTGTTCCTGTTAAATATTCCAGGTGTGTTAAAGACATCATTGGTTTTGGCAGAAGCTAGAAGTACCTTCACAAAGAGTGCAAGGAAAAAGGCTCCAAAAACTAAGTTCAGTAAATTTGAAGATATTTTTATCATGCTACAAGGCACTGCTGAGACCACACCTGGAGTTCTTTGTAAATTCCTAGTCAGTTATGTTTAAAGAGGATGGACTGAGACCGAAACAGTGAAAGATAAAATCTTGACTTATATGAAGGCTGAGTTTGTGAAGTGGAAATAGAGGAAGCGGACTGTTGACACTAAATAACAGTGTTGGAAGAAGAGCAAATACTTAACAACTGGTCACGAATAAATTAAACCCAAGAATGAGGATAAACGTTTTTACCTGAGTAGGGAGGTTATGGCTATTCTGGTTATTCTTACAGCAGGTATATTTGAGGGAAAACCCTAACTAGTTTTAATCTGGTTCTTCAGAAGTTCTGCCACACTTTATGAAGAATATTGGATGAAAAGGTACAGCAAGGCACTGACTCAAGAGACAGAGAAGGCCCTTGTAGCCTGAGTAGTCCAGTCTCTGGTTACTCATGCCCAGTGAACAAGCAAATTTTAGCAAATTTTTTACTTTGAATCCAATTGCAGATTTTAGTACTGGATTAGTTTCAAGGATTTCTGGATCTGTAGGCTCAGGCTTAAGACCTGAATTCAGCTATGTTAGACTGTTAGTTACTTTCAGCTTTGAAAACCAGCTTGGAATATGAAGTGTTTTTACGCTCTGGATCTTGAATATGGGGACTATCCATCATGAATTCAGTGCAAGTTTGCTGAAACTGTCAGCTGTTTCTTCATTTAAAACCTTTGGACAAACGTTTCAGAAATCAAAACCGTGATTGCAGTTTGCACATACTGGGAATGTCAGAGGTTAACAGTGACTTCCACTTACTTAACGAAAGTAATGAAGCCTTTTCATCATTTTAAAGCAGAGTAGTCTGTAGATGGTGTTTATTGTACATTATCTGGTTACTTACACATCTCATATTTTGACACTTATACCACATAGTACTACTGAGGCAAAGCTTGGGCATCCTAGACTAGAAGTAAAGCCTGGTATCAATTGCAGTTGATCAGTAATCCATGCTGGAGAAGCAGAAAACAAATGTTAACATGAGCATGAATGATATCTGTGAGACAGGTATTTTTCCCTAATGGCAGCAGCAAAACATCGGTGAAATCCACCTTATGGACAAGTGTCAGCAGTGACATCTTCATTTCTTCTAAAGTTAAGTTATTTTTCTTCAGTCTCTACCTTGTGCTAAAGGGCTTGCATATATTTTATCATAGGCACCATCTGCCTTCCTAATCCTTGTCACTTCTTGTCTATAGCATTACAGAATTGCTAATACAGATGCAACTTAGCCCAGGGAACAGAAGAGAGAAATAGAAACATTGTCCCTGAAGCCTGGATACATCTCATTTGGCTTTAGGCACTTGAATGGACATGCCTAAATTAGGAGCTGAATTTTCCAAAGATTCCTCATATCATGGCAGACAAGATGTGTCTCTGGCTGTAGAGAGCCCATGCTAAATATTTAGATGAGCATGAGTATGTTTAGAGAGCATGAATCCAGGCCTACGTATCTTCTAGCTACTTCTGGTCCATCAACCAAAGTTTGTATCAACAGAGATGTGCTCAAGGTTTGGTGTTGTGGATAGCAATGAGGAAAATATCATGTAATGCAAAAGAAATAATAAGTATTTTCATCTGCAAGTGAAGGATTTTTATTGCACTTAGCACATTTCTGCTTTATTCTAGAAATTGGCCCTGCCTCTGTGATGGTGGGGAACTTGGTCTCTGGAAAAAGAATTGCACAGGCCAGTGGTAGAGATTTGGGACAAATAGAAGATAATGACCAAGCCAGAAAGGTAAGCTAAACTTTTCTGATACGGCTTATATTTAGTTAGCATCAGGATACTTAGCAGTACACAGATTGTATTATTATTGCAGAATATGCTGATGGCTTTTTTTAATTCACACTAAAATATTTCAGAACCCTTTTTGCAGATAAATATAAAATAGACATGGGGGAGTATCGCTGCACTTCATTTGTACATACTTTTTTTATAAGTTACATGGGACAACAGAACAAACATGGTGGAAAGTGTTAATGGGGCTTCTACCGGAAGTCACCCTCTATTACATCTTTTTTACTAGTTCAAGTGGAGTCCAGGGAATTTTGTTTGCATATATGGTCCTGACTTTATTTGTTGTTATTTTGATCCTGTAAAATTAAGTTGAAATTCAGCTCTTTTGGGGGCTTATGTGAGTAATTAAATTATTAAGTTCTAAGCTGTATAAATATTTATGTATTTATAGTAAGAAAAAGAGAGGAAGCTAAAGAATTAAAATCATGCTTAAATTCAGAGAGATCAGTAAGAACTGTTCTATTGCTTTGAAAGTATATGTAGTAATATATCATAATCCCAGCAGTGGCTTCACTTCCAGAGAGGCCACTGCTACCATGCAAAAGAACCTTGCTATAAATATGTGTGATGACAAGAGAATTATTCATGTTCAGTACTTCTGGGTATTGATGTAAAAGGGAGCATATAAATAAGAGAGACATAGCTAAACTAGCAAAAATAGTTACCTGGTTTTTAAAGCAAAAAAGTTATTTAGTGTTATGACTATCACTCTGCTTTATTTTAGTTCCTCTTCCTCTCAGAAGTGTTGCAGTGGAGAGCTCAGACCACTCCTGACCATGTGCTTTACACTCTACTCAACTGCAGGGTAAGAAGCTCAGACCGTTACTTTGACAGGCTGCAGCAGGAAAACGGCACACTGGTATTTTAGCTGCACCTGCTTGTGCTATGGCTGAACATGACCTTTCTGTTCCTTTCCCCATTAATACTCAGCTGTTACATTTAATGTTCACTGAGGCAGAAGGAAAAAGAGAATAATCATTGCCAGTTGTCAAAATATAGATTGCTTTTGTATCAGACAGCACGCCTTACACATTTCTCATTTCTTTTTCCACCACATACATGTTGTGGGTGAGCTGACACTGCAAATCTGTTTCAATACTGATCATTCCTATACCAAAGAGTAGTATTTAATACTGCTTACCATCCTGATTTCCAATTTGAAAAGTACATGCTTGGCAAAATCAAAGCATTTTCCCTAAATAAAACAGTGATTGTTGGTTTTGAGACTGGACCATCTGGGGTTGGTGTGAGAAGAGGGAAAGAAGGTGAAGACAAGAAGACGTATGTCAAGAATCCAACCAGGTCTGCAGAGGATCACTAATAAATCTCTCCACATAGCCTACATGAGCTGCTAGCCTGGCACATTTCATTGCTTATAAAAAATGAATTAATGCATGTTACGTGGTACAGAACTTAGCTTTACTAAGAGTGGGTGATTACAGTCTTTATAGATGATTGTAGATGACAAACCAATAATTCCCAAGACCACTGTAGAGAGTGAAAGTCTGATTTCAAACCATCCCACCACAGTGCATCTAGACACATCTAAACTTCCAAGTCAAAACTTGGAAACATGTAGTGTGCGAGGGTCTCCAGGAGAGGAGGGGCCTGAAATAGTGCTATTCCCCTGGGCCACCTGGAGTAGCTGGTGTTGTCTCAGTCCATGTGGTCACTATGCAACTTGGATGGGTTCTTAAATGTCCAGTAATTTGTGAACCTCTGTGAAATGACCACTTACCGTATTTACAGGATATGCTTCCCCAGCCCATATTATGGTGCTGGTAACAGTGTTCAGTTTGAGGCTACCAATAAGTCATTAAATGACCTTTTCTAAATTCAGATTAATAGCTAATATTATGTGAACATGTGCAACTTGATAGATAATATTGAAGTAGTAATATAATTGTCCATGGCAAAGTAGAAAACTTGAGAGGCAATGCTCTTTATAGATTCACTATTACATCATTAAAATAGTGCATTGTTCTGTCCTGTAAGTTAGTAGCAAAGATGCTCTGAGAAAGAGACAGTGATATCCCATCTCCTCCACACAGGCTGTTTCTTTTGAGCTTTAAATAAAGCCAGCCTTCCCATGCTGGCAGAAGGGTTCAAATAGTGGGAGGGAAGGACATAATGTGCAAAACAAGGATTAACAAAATAACTTATCATTCCATAGAAATGAAAAATAGTTGAATTTTGAAATTCAGTTTCTGCACTACTCTCTGTGTGGAGTATCTTACCATATGAAATTTGTTTGAGAGATGTAATGCTTTATGGAGATATTTAATGTTTTATGGAAAGGAGTGACAGGTTTGGTGGGGCTAGTTTTATTACCCATCTTGAACTTTAGTTCTGCTTTGTAACTCTTCCCTTTTTGTCTTCCTTGCACATTGTCTGTACACTTTGTTCTAAAACATCCAGGCATCCTGCAGTGGATGACTAATAGAAATCCACTGAGATAGTGTTTTCCTGTAACCCAAGCTTTTTGAGAATTTGGAATATTTCAAAGTTAGTGCAGCACATTGTTTTTAGTGTGTGTCATGAAGGACTACAACACCTTAACATTGCAAGACACCTTGTATAAAAGACCCAAAGGGAATAGTTGCCTGGGTCTTGCCAATGCTTCTTGTCCAACAACAGGATTCTCCTTCCCTACACTTCATATAAACACTGTCTTTCCACTGGTTCACATGCAGCAAGTGCCAGAAGTCTTAAATGTAAACAAGTTTTGCACAAATTTACATGACTTGCAGCAATTCCCTTTCTGTGTCAGTGGGACCTGTGCTTCTGATGTATGTGGGGATATATAAAGGGTGCTTCTTCTCGTGAGTAAGCAAATAGACAATTTCTTGAAAGAAGGAACCAGGAGTTTAAGCATATTCCTACTGGCAGGTCTACAGTGACAAGGACACACAGACATTAGGTCACTCTGGCCATATTTAGCGCTGGATATGTGGAAGCCACCTCTAGTCCAGCATCCATATGGTTGCATATGTCTTCAGAGGAAGCTTTCATAGAGAAATGATCTGTACATTGTTCACAAGACTTGATCAAAACTGCCTGAAGTTCATTTCAGTAAGTGTAGTTGCTGAAGATGGTGAAAAGGAATGCTAAGCCCTGACTTTGTTCTATTTATTTTCAATTAGGTTGTCCTCTTTGTTGACAGTTCATAATAAAGTTTGTAAATGCCAAGTAATCATAGAATCATTTAGGTTGGAAAAGACCTTTAAGATCATCGAGTCCAACTATCAACCGTGCCCACTAAACCATCTCCTGCAGTGCCTTGTCTACATGCTTTTTGAATACCTCCAGGGATGATGACTCCACCACTTCCCTGGGCAGCCTCTTCCAATGCCTGACAACCCTTTCAGTAAAGACATTTTTCCTAATATTCAATCTAAACNCCAGTTCCCTCAGCTGCTCCTCATCAGACTTGTGCTCCAGGCCCCTCATCAACTTCGTTGCCCTTCTCTGGACACGCTCCAGCCCCTCAATGTCTTCCCTGTAGTGAGGGGCTCAAAACCGAACACAGTACTCAAGGTGCAGCCTCACCAGTGCCGAGTACAGGGGGACAATCACTTCCCTGCTCCTGCTGGCCACACTGTTTCTGATAGAGGCCAGGATGCCGTTGGCCTTCTTGGCCACCTGGGCACACTGCTGGCTCGTATTCAGCCGGCTGTCAACCACCAACCCCAGGTTCTTTTCCGCCAGGCAGCTTTCCAGCCACTCTTCCCTAAGCCTGTAGTGTTGCATGGGGTTGTTGTGACCCAAGTGCAGGACCTGGCACATGGCCTTGTTCAACCTCATACAGTTGGCCTCAGCCCAATGATCCAGCCTGTCCAGATCCCTCTGTAGAGCCTTCCTACCCTCGAGCAGATCAACCCTCCCTCCCAACTTGGTGTCATCTGCCAACAACTGATGCCTGCCAATGTGCCACTGCTTCCAGTGCTAGACCTTTATCAAACTGCTCTCTTCTCTCTGAAGCTTGCGGTCAATAATTACTGCAGTGGTGTGTGAGATGGGGATGGTGGATAGAAACCAGCAAACAGGCCAAATGCTTATTATTATTGCCTTGTTAAAATAGAGTGTAAAGAATAATTCTTTAAAACAGTAGAACTTCTTGCTTTCTTTTCTTACTAAGGATAGTGATACAATATTTTTGATTGCATTGCATTGCATTGCATTTTTGATACATTTTTCTTTTTAAGACTAAGTGTATATATATATTTTTACCTTTTTTCCCCCCAGTTTTTTCAGATTCCCTATTTTTAAGTGAACTTAGTAATTGTGATAGGTGCCAGGTATATCATAGCAGTACCAGAGACTGAAATCCTCTTTTTCCACAGAACAGGTGCCCAAGCAGAGGTGCAGCCCTTCCCATCCTGCCCTGTCCCTTTATCTCAGCCCAGACCTGGCTGGAGCAGCTCTAGGTGTGGTGTGTCCTGCACATTCATTTTTTGACTTCTCTTCTTAGGTGTCCGCTGTGGTGGTGAATTTTGTGATACAGATATATATATTTCTCTAAATATGTACTTCTTTGTGTGCATATATACACACATTTATTTAGGAAATTCAAGAACCGTAACACTCACCCAATTTAAAACATGATATTTTTGACTTAGCACTATTTGAAGTGCTTCAAAAAGCCAAACTTTGTAGCATATTGTCACTTCCCCTTTTTTTTATGCTGACCAGAGTTACTCAAATTCAACAAATGCCTTTCTTCTCTGTTTCATTTATATGCATGTGCTTAGCTTTTGTTCAGGACTAATTCTTTTCCCTGTCACAAAGTCCTGTTTTCTCCTGTGTCTTTTGTCTCTTGTCTTTTAAACTACTTCTGCTGTGCCATTTGACATCACTCCAGCGTGCAGACAACAAAATGCAATTGTCAGGATTGCTCTCCATAGATTCTCCAGATTGCTGGAGAGACCATAAAGGCACTTTCCTGGCTGTAGCAGGAAAGCTGCCTGTGTAGCAAGGGAAGTACAGGTTACATGGGCAGGATATTAGCATACTACTGTAGTCCCTTGGTTAGAGCAAAAACACTGTTGAGGGCAGCAGGTACAGACAAAGGAATAGAGAACATTCCTCTGCTTTACAAACATCTTTTTTCGTTCCAGCTACAGTTTGGCATAAGGCTGAAGGTTTCCCTATTTAACTTGATTGCATGACATACTGTGGCTGCACCTCATTCAGTAACTTCTAAGGTGCAGAGGAAAATAGAGCTTCAGCACATTGCATTATCTTCTGTGACATATATCTTTCTTCCTGTGCAGGGAACAATAGCTAACTCGCTAACATGTGTCCAGCTACATAAACGAGCTGAGAAGATAGCTGTCATGTTGATGGAAAGGGGACATTTACAAGATGGAGACCATGTGGCTTTGGTTTACCCACCAGGTAAAGAACTGCTGTGTTCAGTACCTTTGTAGTGCTGAAAATTTATCAAGATTCTTTAGAAAGGTGCTGCATTGGTGATGTTACCAACTTGTAAACCATGTTAATTGGCAAAACACAAAATACTTGCCTTGTGTACATTTCTTTGAACTTAGTCAAGCATACTTAAAAGAATTTCTCTTCATGTATGCACATAGGTATTATTCCTTTGGGTTCAGATTAAGATTAACCTGTGTTTTTAAAACCTGTCTCTTACAAGCAGTCAAATTACTGCTTTTCTTTTAATTTGCTGGGAATATACTATTTTATGAGCACACAGTTCCGCTAAAATATTCCATCTGCTGAGTGTTCTTAGATTCACCTGTTGAATTCCCTTTTGGAAGTGCTGCATTTCATGGGGGTAAAGCAGCAAGACCTAGGAAGTAATCCATGTTTTTTTAGAGTAGAAATAATGATGACTAAATAGCAGATGATTAAGAAATACAAAATTATAATCACTGTTTTCTCTGTAGATCTTTAACCTAGACAGCTCTCTGTGGCTTGGATCTTCATCCTTTGTCATAAGCGCTTTTAAGCTTGTGTTAACCAGTACCATGTTTGACATTTGCTTGAAATGATTTCTGATCTAGTGCTCTTTTATCTTTAGCACTTCATGTGTGTTGGTGAAATAAACAGTCTGATTTAAGGTGTATATTGTGATATTTGGTTTGTAAGGGCTGCAAGATACTGGTTAAATCTTTATAGGGGTAATTTCTCAACAGTTAATATGAGAAAACCTTTTCCACAAAAGAAGACTAGTATTTTAAACTTAAGTTTTTTATTGTCTGTGTTTCACTTCCCATGAATAAAGCATTTTATTGAAGAAACAATAACCTACCAGTACTGCAGACCCTTTTCCACTGAAAGAATAAAACAGCCCCCCTTGTCATCTTATCACAGCCTCTGTACAGCACCAGGGAGCTATCAAACAACAGTATTCAAGGGATCTTTGTGCTGTTGTCTGTTCAGCCTGAAGTGTGCTGTCCACAATCTGTTGCCTGCAGTCAATATTTATATAGAACAACACCTAATTTTATGTTAGAAGCAGGATTTCAAAATCATTACTCCCTTTTTTACTGTAAAATTTCAGGTAGATAAATCAAAGCTTTATATCTAAGGTTAAAAATGACATGAGAAAAACAGTATTTAATGAAATCTCCACATGTTCTTTCTGCAGCTGATAGGAACAGGCATCATCCTACCTCATCTTTTTGCTGGGGCATCCCTCTTCTTGTAGACTGTCATTTATCTATAAATGTAAATTAAGGAAGATAATTAATCTGTAGAAATCAGTCTTTTTAACAGGTTATTTCCTGATCATAAAAGTGGAGTTCACCTAAATGATGGTATCTGTCTGCAGCTTTGTGTGTCGCCTTTGGTTTTTCATGCTCAGAAGAACAGTACAATTGAAAGGAATCAGTGAAGCTGAACAAATACTGACAATGGGCTGAAAAAGAAGTCTGTTAAAGGGCTTAGTTGCTCATTTAACCTTCTGAGTTGAGTTCCAAGTAATATTTATGCTGACATAGGCGTCTGTGATTAAATGATTTGATTTTCAGGGGAGGATTTTTGTTTTGTTCTTCATGCAGGAATAGACCTGATTGCTGCATTTTATGGATGCCTGTATGCAGGCTGTGTGCCAATAACGGTTCGACCTCCACATCCCCAGAACATAGCTACCACATTACCTACAGTGAAGATGATTGTGGAGGTGAGCAGACACCTGAAAGTGCGCAAGTAGATTAAATGGGTGATGGATTTGTGTAGTCTTGAGGAATGGTAACTTAAGGTTGAAGAGTTGTATTCCTTCCAAAAGATTCAGCACTTCAGTGTGTTGCAGGGTCAACACTGCTTGGCAGCACACAACCTTCTGTCTTCTGCTGTCACATTTTGCGGCAGTTATGCTACTCCTTTCAGGAAACTTATTTGAAGTGCTTTCTTCTATTTAGCTGTATGCCAGGAATGTTAGGATTCCTCACCTGGCAACGCTACACTGACTATTGAGAAAAATCGCAATGGAACGCTTAGCTTGACCTGATGGTGATTTGTGCTCAGCTCTGTACATCTAATTGTTTTGCAGTTTGAAGCAATTTCAAAGTTCTGTTGTGAAGATGTTGGTCAGTATTTTGTTTCATCCAGAGAAGTGTTACTCAGACTTTTCCATTCAATGCTTTCTTTTGGTATTTTGGCTTTATCTAATAACGTTTAGTCTTTGTTGCACATAAATAACTGTATTGTGCTTGTTACTGAGGGAAATAAAATGGTTGTAAAGAGATGGCCTTTCACATCTGGCAGTTTCTAATCTATTGAATGGAATTCTGAGTCTCTGAAAAAACAAGTTGAAACAGATGTGATTTTAACATTTCTAATTAATGTTGATACTTTCAAGTAATAAGTACTAGAGATAGTTATAATTTGTGGCTTTCCTTACGGCATCAGATGCCACAATGTATCAGTAGAGGTATGAGAAATTGTCCTGTTGTCTTCAGGGTTCTCATTATTTAATATTTTGGCACTCACATTTTTTAAACCTCAGTTGTTAAAATCATAGAAGTGATGTAAAATGTGTTACTTTGTTTTTCCTTTGATGTTTAATAGCCAAACTAGATCCATTTGGTTTCATGATGAAAAGCTAAGACAGATCTAAGCTGACTTGTAATCGTCATCCCTTCAATAGGCTAAATAAAATGTTGAAATTTATTAGCCATGTTAATGCCACTTTGACTTAAAAGCCTCTCAGCTCTGTTTTACACATTTTCTTTCATTTTGGAGAGCGGTGACCTTGTAGAAATTAAAATACTGAGGCTGTTCCTTCACTGCAAATGCAATCATATAAATTTCCTGATGTGATGGGGTCAAAACCTGATCTGACATGCTATATGTCTACACAGCACCTTTTGAAGTCAGTAAGAACGGCTTCTGAGCAAAATTTGGCCTACATAATTGTGTTTTGGTGATGAACTCGTAGTAGTAAAATATAACTAGACATTGAGCCCCATGTCGAGCAGCTGCTAACATGTAACTAAGATGTCTTCCTTCTCCTTCCCACCATCCCTGTGTGTTTACTTGCTATTCTCCAGGCATGGACATTCTGTATTTTAATAAACCTCCTCATCTTCCAGATAATATAATTCCTGAGAGGGCTAGTAAACACCAACTCTTGAAATTCCTTTTGTTTTATGGCTCCACTATGTCCCAAATCAAGATTTTCATAGATTAAGAATAGCTATGTAAGAATTACCTTGCCTTGCCATGACAGTGATGTGATTGGATTAAGGGATGCTGCAGTGGCTTCCTTTGTCTTCTCTTTTAGCTTGAAATATTTAGATCATCCATGTAGGGAAATCATGGGGTTAGTGGAAGTAAGTAGAGCTTGGGTCAGTGCTTGGATGCTCCTGATTTCCTCATGTGCTCTATAAAGTTGACTTCCATGAGATTACTCTCAACAGAAGTTGATCTCTTCTGCTAAGTGGTAAAATTTAGTTTACATATGGTTACTGATTTCCTTAGGTGGAACAGTGCAAATTCAGTGTGCAACGAAATGTCTCAAATTCTTTAAAGAAAAAAATACTCTTAGCAATATTTGCACAGATTCTGAAAGTTAGGGGAAAAGAAGAATTTCAGTTTTTCCTCTGTACTATCTTCAGAGATTAACAGTGTTCATATTTATGTTTGTCTGAATATGTCCTTAAATATATTAATTTTTATAATCAGTAAGAAATATTCTCATAGTTGCTACTGAAGTATTTTTAAAAATAGCAAATCTAAAAGGAGAATACCTTTAGCATGTGTCATCTAAAATTCAGTGCAGATGATATTTGCAGTAAATTCACCATTTCCTTTCTTAGTTCCACTTGCACAGTTTCTGGTCTGGAGCTACTTTTGCTGATATCAGAAGAATTCCCAGTGGTTTTTCACTAGCACAGGAATTGGAAATATATGGCTAACATAAAATTGACTTGAGATAGTAAAATTTTTCATATAAATGTCAGGCTAGGTTTCGGTTTATGTAAAAATATTGTTTATAAGCCAAGATATATTACCATCACATAGGAAATGTTTAGGTGGCAGTCTTCTGTACTTACATTCTGGGTTGATAGCTGATATAATGTGTTGGAAAAGTCACATTCTCACTGTTAGGGTGCCTTTAGTTTCATTACAACACTCTTCTCAAAGTGCAATTTTCATGTAATTTGTAAAACTCACATGACTGTCTGCTTTGTGAGCTGCATTTTTTGTCCATCTTTCCACCTCCTGATTGGAGAACATAAGACTAATATACCTGTGTCCTGTTCTGGCAGAAAATAAATCATGGTCTGGCTTATTTTCATGGGAGAATTAATCAGTATCCCATTGCGTTATTACTTATTTCTTAAATTCCTAGGTGAGCCGCTCTGCCTGCTTAATGACTACACAATTAATATGTAAATTGTTACGGTCGCGAGAGGCGGCAGCAGCAGTGGATGTCAGAACGTGGCCTCCGGTACTAGATACAGGTGAGTACTAAGGCTAGGGGACCTCTGTGTCTTCTTCTATCATTGTACTTGTCAAGCACTCAGAGGTCTATCTGTCATGGGAGTAAGATACACACATTTTCTTTCTCTATTTTCACTAGACGATTTGCCAAAGAAGCGGCCTGCACAGATCTACAAACCTTCTAACCCTGAAACGCTTGCTTACCTTGACTTCAGTGTCTCCACAACTGGCATGCTAGCAGGGGTAAAGGTAGGGACTTCTTGTTAAAGCTGGCATTCCTGCTATCATGCCTGGCTGGCAGGTGGTACATTGCTCCTGATTTGTAACTCCTCTTGATTTTTCGTAATAGAAATTTAATTGCTTCCTCCCTTGCAGTCATTATTAGATTCCATTAACATTAAATTAGTTCTTCTATACTCACTACAGTACTGTGTGGTGAGTTTAGCCCCTCTCCTCCTTCTTGGACTAAAAATTTTATTCCGATACCCCTGTGGATAGCCCACTAGATTGTCTGCCTGAAGCATTCTTCAACTGCCTCATCTATTATTTCTATTTTATGAAGGATATGAGACTCGGTGATCCTTCTACTCATTCCAGTGCCCTTTCATTGTTTCCTCCTTACTGCAACTCAACTGCTGGCCATTAGTTTTCAATACTCTCTTTGTGCAATTAAGGGAACTGCTGACGTCTCTGGTATATTCACCTGGTACAATACTAGAGGAAGCAGCAAAAAATTAATTGATGGATTTGTTTAATAAGCTCAGGCATCTTGAGCTCTTTAAATCTTTATTCTGCCATTTTCTCCAACCCTCTAGCCACAATTCATCAAAGCTGTTTTACCTAGCTACTAACTTACATATTAGTCCAGCGTTGGTTTCACCAACACACAGGCAGAGGTACAATCACTCTCTTATACTTACCTGTTACTTCCTTACTCCTATCTGTTGCATATCCAAGGATTATGATTATTTCAGCCATCTCTGCTGATGTGTCACACTTATAGCCTACATTGAATTCCTCATACTCTTTGGCATCATCCATCTTTTTTCAGAAGCTGTCAGCATATTTTATAAACAAAGAAAGCATCATTTCTCCAGGTTTCAGATGGAGAGTTTGAAGCAGAGAGTGGTGAAGTGACCAGCCCAAGGTGGACTGATGGTTAAATGCTGGGCTGGCTGATGGTCACATATTGGACAGTCCTCGAAGATTCATCTAATTTTAAACAGCTACAATGCCTACAGATGTGGACTAGTCATTGGGCTCCTCAATAATCAACAGAGAGAAGCAGGGACTTTTAGGGTGTAATTTATCTGACTTATCTGAAACACCTATTTTCGAATGGAGTGAATGGCACATAAGTCTTCATTTCTTCTAAAGGGAGCCTTAAATTTCAGATGCAGTCATCCATATTAAATCAGGCCTGAATTCCACCTTATCAGACTTGCAGAAATGACTACTAACTATACAAAGTCAGTATCTGGAAAACTTCAAAGATAGTCAAAGGCAGGGCAAGTCGACGAACCGAACCTTTTCTTAATGTGGCTAAAGGGAAATCCAGATAAATCTGTGAAGGAATTCTTGATTACCTTTTGATACCTGGGTCACAAAGCGTCCAGATCACTGACTCAGCACGTTTATGTAAACAGTTGCCATCTGCTAGATCATCACTAGTAAATTACTAATTATAAAAGGATCTTAAGGGACCACAAGGCTTATATTCATAACTCAGTGGTGCAAATTAAAAAAATGGCTAAGTGACTTATGTGGCTTCTGAAAAGTTGATAAATGTTTTGTAACCACTTTGGAAGTAGTAGATTCCACTTAAGTTTACTCCCAACTTTTTCAATAGCTTGCACCCAATATGTCGTAAAAAATCGCAGAATAACACCAGTTGTGGACCTACAGAGTTTAGTTTAATCCTGTGTGAAAAAGTGGTCTTGATTAAGCTAGAGTAGAATTAATCTCTGCAAACTGCAGATGATCACTGTGTGGACACCTGTTTTGAGCTGGGCCTTTTGCATCACTTGGAACATGTCCAGTCTCAGTTATGGCGCTCATTGGCAATGGAGCAAAAGTAACTTCTGGAGCTCTAGTCTCCTGTTTACCTTAGGATCAAATAAATTTTACCTTCCAAGTGCCTGTTCCCCTCCATTGACTCTTAACAGTATATAAGGCAACTAGCTCAGTATGTGGCAGAGATCAAAGGTCAGATGAGTTAAATCCTGTCCAGGCTATATTTCTACCACAGGTATCTTTCTTGTTATTAACAGAGAGGACAAAGATTAAAAGATGTAATTCTGTACCCAATGTAGTTGGGACTTCTAAGCCAGGATGGGTGAGTGTGGGAAACATCCTAAAACTAGAAAAAAAATCAGAAGAATTTCCTTTTGATCAGATTTTTTGTTTCTACTTTCTGCTTGTTTTACCTCTGAGAGCTTTCTTACCAAGATTTGAAAAGCCTGTTTCTCAATTAGGAGCCTGGATAACGTGAAGACATTTTACAGAACTCTTACTAAGTTTATTTGGGATCTTTATCACTGAATGATTAGGTCCTTAGTACCACTTTACATGCAAAATCCTCTTCAATTTAAAAAGTGCATTGGCATTTTTTATGTATTGTATTAAGAAATAAGTACTTAGAAATATGTTACTGATGATCAACAAAATACTTCATTCAGATCCTGCAGTCATTCATTCCTTTGTTTTTCCAGAAAGTTTAGCTTGTTATCATTAGCTTTGCATACAGCTTGGAGCACATCTCTAAACCACTCACAGCTTTCTCCCTAAATCACTTCAAACTTATCATTCATTCTGTCTCCCCTCCCCTTTCACGGTTATTTGGATGCCCTCTTAAAGGAAAACTGTGTTTTCTTAGATATAAATTACATGTGTCTTTACACTGAGCACAAAGTCAATATTTATTTGTTTTCTTTATTCTGTAACTGATCTGAGCACTTGGTGCAATTTGGGAATGAGCCTTCTGAATGACATAGTTGATCATTTTAATTACTTTGCTGTTGTCTTTCAGATGTCTCATGCAGCCACTAGTGCCTTTTGTCGTTCTATTAAGCTGCAGTGTGAGCTTTATCCCTCCAGAGAAGTCGCTATCTGCTTGGACCCCTACTGTGGACTTGGGTTTGTCCTCTGGTGCCTCTGCAGGTGAGGTTTCTCCTCAACCTTTTGAAATACTATTTATATAACACAACAAACCAGATGATGTGAGTGGTAAAAGGATGGGAAGAACAGACAATACCTCTGGGACATAGACAATTGGAATTGCTGGAAGCTATATGGAGAGTGATGTATGGAGAATATGCTTTGTTTGAGCGGACACGGCTGTAGGTATTTAGACTTACAAGTGCGGAGCATCAACACAGCTGCTCATTGACCTCCTGCTGTTTTACTGCTGTCTCTGCAGAATCTGGCTAGTTTTATTTGATGAAAGCAGTGCTCTACTAATATTACCTTGAGGAGTTGTTTTCCTGGTGTCCTCTTCTTCATTCTCTAATCTGAAAGCACAAGTAGATAGATACCAGGGACTTCCACATTTGTGGGACTTACGGATGTAATTTTTGCGGAGACATGGAAGTGTGTTTTCTTGCCGAAGGATACTTCTATGGCAGTAGCAAAGCTATCAGAGAAAAGCATTTCTAGTGAAATGTGAATCAGCTTTTTTTGTTAATAAGAATTTTAGAAATTTAACAATTCTGTCACTCTCTATACTCCAGGGAAGTTACAGTTCAGCACTGAAAGCAGTTCCATTGTTTTTTTTCTTTTTTCTTTTTTTTTTTTTTTATAAGTTTGCTGATTTGATGCAGAGGCAAAGGGAAAGACATGGGAGTGTTAATGGAGCACATTTTTATGAAGACATCTCAGAGTCATAGTAGTCCGACATCTTTGCTCCCTCCATAGAAAGTTCTTTGGTGTTAGCAGTACTGCTATTTTTAGTTACTAAAATGAAGATAATCCAGGGCAATAAAAATACTCTGGATAAACTTTTTACCAATTTACTAAATATCTGAAGGAAGCATTGTTTGATAACAACTGCAACAATTTGTTTTCAGAAGTTATTGTCTATTTAAAAGTAGGCTATTGGCTGGTTTTGTTGCCCTTTTAAAATATTTGTTATTAAATATTAAATGGGCCAAAAGATTAACAGTATTGCTTTATTCATTCTTGATCAGTCTTTCTTGATTTAAACTATACTTGCCTTAATGTTATTTCAGCTTTTACTTAGGGTTTAGAGATTTCTTTGTTTGAAAAATCTTTTTTTTTCCAACGCCTTATTTCCCCAACACAAAAATAAAAATATTTAGGCTGCAAAAAAACTCAGAAAACATTTCAGAAATTTTTATATTTTAATTAAACCAGTCTCTCTAAGTTAAATTTTTAAAATGTTGATTTTTTAAGTCATTGAATATTTCCTATATAGACTTCTGTGTTCCAGCATGCTCTGATGTCAACACTGTTAGGCCTTCCCTCTGCTGGGGTCTAAGCCAAATCTGCCATGGTGCATTCAGTGAGACCAGGGAAGGACAGTAGAGCACCATAGAGGAGTTCAGCTAAGGAATATATTATTGTATGGCATAATGTTGGGACATGGAGCATCCAAGAATAACTTCTATGCAACATCATGATAGAGCCGTAAAATACAGGTAAATGTTGACCTGTCCAAAACCTAAGTAATTTGTGGTGCCCATGACTCTCCTGAATACAGAAAGTTTTGTTTCTTCCAGAACCATATTTGCAACAAATAAGCATTTGCTGCCCTTAGGTCCTTCATAATACTGATAGTATTCAGCCTTTTAGGAGGAGAAGATTGTTTATGACTGGCAAGAGAATAAGGCAGCAAGCCTTTGGGAGAAAGTAATCATGGTCTGTGCCCCTCTGTAGCTTGTAGAAGGAGTAGAAAATTTTATACCATTTTCAAAGAAGAGAAAGGAAACGAGGGAGTTGAAGGAACTGATATCAGGCCAGCCACACTCTAATCTTACGAACCATTGTGTCAATCTCTTCTTTGCCACTGATCTCCTGTTCCTATAAAACTAGAAAAATTGCAGGCTGCTTGAATTGCGACTGTCATTTAGAGAAAGCTGACATCAGATACAGCTTCATTAATTCCACTTACAAACTTAATTTCCATTTCATTACTATTTTAGAGCTGAGTATTATTTGATGTGATAGCAAAAAATACATCCTGGAGGTTATTAGGCTCTTACTCTTCATAACTTAAAACTTCGCAACTTTGCATTTTGCTCTGTAGTTTAGCATACCAAAATCCTCCCCAACATTTTACAGCCCAGATTTCTACCTGAGAGGATTCTACTGTAAAGTTATGATTGTATGTCACCACTCCCATTAACTAAATTAATACTTTTAATGGCATAAGGAAATGAAGTTAGATCTTCAATTTTTGATCGGATAGGCCATTTTAAGAGTTAAATAGGAACTCTTCATTTTAGGAGCCCAGCAGGAAGAAAAAGCAACCTCCTGTGCTGGGTGCAGTTAAAATGACAAGTACATTTTAATCCCTTTATTAACTAGACCAAAGGAGGCATTGACTAAGGAGTGAAAGAAAAACTAACCTTTTATCCCCGTTGTAGGTGCTTAGACGTTGTGCTGGCCTGCTCCACTGTGGTGGCCCAGAATGCCCCATTCTGTGAGGTCAAAGCTACTTAGGAAAGCTGCTGGAGCATGGAGCCAGCCTTTTGGTAAGTTTGGAATATATTGCATAGTTTTGCAAAGTTTTTATTTTTTTTTAATTTATTATTTTATGGCCTAAAGGGTATAAAATAATAAAGAAAAGAAACCTTGCAAAGCAGAGCAATACATTTTTTAAAAAATGGGATTTACCACGTTCCCTCTAAACTGGCTGCATGCTCCAGCAGGGTTTCCTTGGAACCTTTGTCACTGAACAGCACGTCCTGGGTGTGGTGGCAGTCATCAGACCCATGTGAGTTCACAAACCCCAAACTTCCTAATTTTAACATGTTCTTGCTAATCACTCAATAAAAGAATACATTATTTTTGCATTTTTCTCTTTAATAATCTAATTTATCTGTTCTGAGAGGGTGATCCTAGTATTCTAACTTGCATTGCATTACATTTAAATTGTATTACATTCTTTAAAAGAAAAAAAAAATCAGAAGTGTCCTCCAATGTAAAAAAATCAATACTAAATCCCATTGTTCAAAAATGTGTCCTGAAATTAAGATGTCCCTATCTTAATCCTGCTCATTGTGGGACAGAATAAAGCATACAGTTCATTAGTGCAGATTTACTTGATTGACAGTTGCTGAGTGATGCAACAGAGTAAGAATTTTCCCTCCATTTTAGCCCAGCGAAGCCAACCCATATTGCAGTTCTACTCTTACCACTGGAAGATAGAATTTTCCTTGCTGAAATAAAAATTAAGTACATTAATAATTTTAAATAAATTATATATATTTTCTCAGACACTGAGATTGTAATAATGCAAGTCAGTGAGACTCAAACTGAACCAGAAGAACTGAATTTTCTGGTCCATGGTGGCCATGTAATAAATAGCGTGAATGCTTTAAAATGGTCCTGGGAAGGCTTTCCAGGTAAGATGCAGTGACGTGGCTTTCTCCTGTCCTGCTCCTGCTGTCTCTGTTCCATAGCCACAAGCTGAAGTCCCCAATGGTGCTGCAGGGTAGATTCTGCAGCAAGAGACTGCAAGGTTTCTTATTACCTGAACAGGTGGAACTGTGCAAGAAGTAAGCAAGGAATTGAAGCATTAACATGAGAACTGCATTTTAGAAAACTTTAGTGTGCTAGGACTCATTAAATATTAGTAGGTTTTTTTAGGCTAAATTGAAGATATCTGGAGGGCATGAGTATTTCACCCAATTTCCAGCCCATTTATAGCAAACTAAAGGCAAGACTGCATAAAGAAGCCTAAATGCCACATCAGAAAAAGGATAATTCTGACATGGGAAGTGAAGGATATAAACATAACCATCTCATGTGTTTTGCAAAGCGCGTAACTGGGGCAGGAGGAATGTAAAGGTGCGTCTGCCCACACGCTGCTGTGTGCCCATTTCCCATGGAGTCTTTTGCCAGTGGCAATTTGTGAAAGAGACAATTTGCATTTCTTCCACATTACAATAGGTCTGTTAAACCTGCCTCAAGTCTACAAGGTTCAAGGGCAGCGGAAAGCCCTGAGTTACCTTGCTATGCGAGTTCTGCAATGCATTGACAGGCTAACTTGACCGGCTCCGTAGACCTGGCCGCACATGGGGGAGTAACTGGGACGGAAGAGATGGTGCTGTGGCACCACCTGAGTGGTGCTCAAGTCTGAGCAATGGCTTATAAATACAAACTGTGCTGTAATGAACTGAGTTGGATGTGTTTAGCCTCTGCCTGCCTTAGGATGTCTTTAATGCCAATGCCAAGAGAAATAACACTGCTGTCTGCATCCTCCAGACTCCTCCATCCTCAGACTGCGTGCTCTCTGTGCAGGGCAAGATGGCCATCTCTCTTTATTCTTCAATAAAAAATAGAAACAGCGGACAGAGTTTTAAAACTTGCTCACTCGCTTTAAGTATTTAGATAAAGAGACTTTGTGTTGAAATGGCTCTGAGCATTCCAAGTTCTACCAAGTGCATGATTCCCACTCGTGGTGCTGCCAGGTGATGTGTTTGTGCTCAGGAGCAGTCAACAACATGCTTCCCAATGAGAAGTTACCCATCAGTTCAGAAGTACCGAGGAGCAGCCTGGAGCCATGTTAGAAAGCTTCCCTTGTGAGGCTCAGAGTTTGCTGAAACACATCTCTGAAAGGAGGAGGTTAAAGCCTTTTGAAGACATGCCAGTAACAAGAAGTTCCAGTTAACCTCTGTCTCTCATTCTGGGCAGACAGCACTGTCCCAGCAGGTGGTGCAGGCACTACAGGAACAAAATACTGGCATTTCAGTGTTTACCAAAGACTTAAGGGTATCTGGTTGGGCTACCAACACCAGAGCTTGAGTTAAAGCAAAGTGCTGGGTTATGGCACTGCTCTCACCAGCTCCCAGTACTCTGATGTGGAAGTTCTAAAGACTGGACCTATTCTCAGCACTAGAAGCCTATCGACTGGACCTATTCTCAGCACTAGAAGCCTATCAAGATTTATGGGTGAGATCTTTCTGGGAAAATCTGTGTGCCCTACACAATGATCCCTTTTGCTGTACATTAGTTAAACTTCTCTGTGAGATATCTCTGTCTCTCCAGTACTTATTGCTTATCTGCTTACCATGTGCAGTCATGCTGTTAGTGCACTGTATGCCAGGTGTGCATCTTTGGACTCTGCAGGTGGTGTGAGGTCTTTTACTTGTTCTCCAGAAGTCCCTTTTTTGTGCACATAGTGGGTCTCCAGGAGAACTGAAGATCTGATTTTGGCCCAAGTCCTGCGAAGCCAAGGTCAGACATATGCCCAAACACTCTCCTCTGTGGCCTGTACCATCCTTCTACAAGCTCTGGTCCAGGTGATTGTGAAGGCTTTTGCTCAGTCCTGTTCAGGTTCCCCAGTATGCAGACTCTTTTCACAGATTTTGAATTATGGGCATGGCAGCTCAATTATTTCAGGCTCTACCGAATGCTCAATTCCATTACCTGTCCTGCATCACTAAATACCAAATATCATCTGTGGAAAGGCAGAACCTAAATGCATGTACTTACAAGGCTCAGCAGTACCTACCTGCCTCCTACAGTTAGGTGGGAAAGCAGCTCATACCACTCAGAAGTAAGAGCAGTGTCAGGTCAGTAGTCTGCCAGAACGGAATCGCAAATTGCAGTTGCCATTTGTCAGCATTTATTGCCCTGCTGAAATTTCTGGAACTCTAATAAAACCTCAGACTTTACTGTTAATCTGCCTCATCACAATGTGGGGTAAATCTATGATTCAGTGGAACAGTTAAGTGCCAAGATGTCCTTCCAGGCATCTCCGTATGCTGCCAAAACAGCCTGCCAGGCAGTGGAACTGGTGTTGTGATCAGATAGCATCGTCATATCAAAATGCATCCTGGTGCATTTAACTGGAGTATTCCTGTCCTTGAGCAGCCCTTGCTTAGTGCAGGCAGACAAGGCTCTTCACTTACTGCCAAAATCCAAGGCTTTTTCCACCACATGAATACTTTTTTTTTCCCCAGATTGCTTTTTAGTCCCCTAAAGGAAGACAGTGTTTCCAAAAGGTGATCTCCCACCTCAGCTACCCTGCATTTCACTCTGCATCTACATCTGCAACCTCATCTCCTTCTACGACCAGGTGAACTGCCTAGTGGATGAGGGGAAGGCTGTGGA